>VXAK01024676.1:150446-203251 GCA_013399435.1 Arenaria interpres
GGTGGGGGAGGGGGCGGTGGGGGGGATGTCGGAGGAGGAACCCCAGAGCTAAAAGAGGCACTTGAAATTAAACTCCTCCGTAGGTGCTTTTGAATATTGAGAGTATCATGCTTCACAGCTTTGTGCCATCTGTGACTCAGACTTGCTGCCACAGGTGTCAAGAGACCTGGGACCTAACTGGAGCTCTGTAGAAACCTGTTGCTTTGTGATTTATTTTTTTTTTTTTTACTATATAGTAAAAAATTCACCCTCAAAGACAGATAAAAGGCAGGCTTTTTCAGTACAGACCTAAATCTTTTTAGCTGACGGATTTTACTGTCCAGTTAACTTTCACCTAGCAAAGCAGATTTTTCTGCTGTTTAATTCTTAAGCTTTTCAGAACAACATGATGTCAACTAAGTCTAACAGCCAAAATGGCTTCAATAAAATTCTCAGAATAACACATCTACTCTGGCACACCAACACACTATTTTTAATTGCAGCTCATTAAAAATGTAATAGAAGAAGAATTATATTCACTTCCACTACTGTTCTGTCAATGCAGTGAGATAATCATGCTGCTGTATTGTACATAAAGCAATATTTATGCATAGTGGTTTAGGTAATCTAATGGAAAGGCAGAAAGCAGTGATTCACTCCTTGTTCTATCTGTTGCTGCAAGACGGCTTTTGCCTATCGCACGGCCCAAGCAGGCAGAGTGATTGGTTTCAAATGTTAGTAAAACAGAGACCTGGAAAATGAAAAAAGACAAGTGACTTGAAATGCCTAAAACACAAGAAAAATAAAAATCTGGATTGCAGATGAGAAGTACTTTACAGAGCAGTGTACAAATGCAGGCTCTGAGGTAATTTAAACCAAATGCAGACTTGAAACTGAAGTTGTTCAGTGAGTCAGCACAGTAAAAGGACACTAAAATTACATGTGAGAAAAGTGCAATCCTTTTTGTATAACTCACTGTAGTTTATTCCAAATTTACCAGAAAACAAATTAATTGCCTCCTTTGTGTTGTCCCTCCTTCATCTCCTTTTGGACTCGACCTCTACCTTCCAGAAACAAACTGCATGCAGGCTGACTAGCTGTGAACTCTGATGTCTAGGACTTTATTTCCCTTTCACAGAAATTTCATCTCCAGACCATGACAACGTTAATAAACAATCGCTGGCATGAACACTACTGATCATCTTCCAAGTTACGATTACTTTCCTCTGGAAATAAAATATATTAAAAAAAACTTAATAGTTAAAACCAAAACTGCAGAGAATCATTATGGGCTCTGACAATGGCAAGTGTCTCCCAGATTCTGCCATCTCAGAGGTTTCAGCCACCTACAGGTTTGTGCAGACTGGGACCTCAACACTAAATATGCTTACCATCAGTCAAAGAAGGGCTTAGCCTCGCATCTGCCTCAAACATTTTTAAAAACATCACCGTTTTTAAACTTACAAAGCAATTTTCATCTTCATTTTCATCTCATTCTTGCCTCATACTTTCACAAGAACGTAATTCTGTGAAAGCCACAACAATTGCTTGTTCAACAGAGACTGCCACTCTCTGAAGTGCTTTCTGAGATAGATTTGTACGGACAGACGTGGGTAGAAATGAATAATCCAAAAATATCCACAATAGATAATGAGCAGAGTCTAGAAAAAAAACCACACCACCACGTACTGCAAATGCAGCCCAAATTGGAACGAATGCCTACAGTAGCAACAGCACAGGAAGAGCAAAATGTTATTGTACATTACTGGCATGCAGCCCGTAATTACAAAAAATACTGCAGTATTCCCCAGTAACAGCGTAAAATATTATCATTTCAAACAAAGCAACTGCAGCACCCTGCACACAGCAACCACGGCGTAGAGAGCCAAGGGAGGAGAGGGTGGCCGGCTGCAGAAGGACTTCTCGCTGCAGAGGGCAGGTGGGCCGTAGGGTCCGTGAGCCCTCAGGATAGCTACTCCTCGCATCCATGGCTCCCCCCTGTAGGGGCAAGAAGGGCTGCTGCTGGGCAGCAAAAGGCTCCCACGTGGGCTCCAGCTGCCGAGCCCTCTAGCAGAGGGGAACCACGCTGCTCGCTCTGCATTCGGGCTCTTGCCATAGCATGCCTTCTGCCAAATTTGCATTTTCACAGTCTCTCGTATTCAACAAAATCTTCCCCATTCCAGCTCCTCTGCGCTAACCCTTGTGTTACCCACCCACCCCCCNNCCCTTTCTTTCCCCCCCCCCCCCCCCCCCCTTACACTCTGCCAACAGTTTTTAAGAGTAGGCTAGCAAGAGGCTCCGAAGCATCCGTTGACATACGCTGCCATTATGATGGCTATCATTCACCTCCCTAGATGGCAAGCAGTTGTTCCACTACATATCAGCAAAACGGGACACAGCACGTACACGAGTTTATTGGCAATGCTCTTCTTGACTGCTCTACCCAAGGACCACCAGCACAGAGCACAGCCCCACCAGGGTAAACATAAAAGCATGAAAAGTTACAGTTAAGTCCATCTGCTCACTAGCATGCACAGCACACAAATCAGTAGCCCTCGTTCTCCATTTGTAGAAATAACATCTATCACATTTGTTTTCTACAGCGATCATGAAGAAAGACCAGCTAAGGAGCCACCAGTTTTCTCTAAACCTTATGCACTTGCAGAACCAGCAACCAGGGGAAAAGAAATGCAGAACCCCGAACAGCAAGGTTAGCGGAGAAGGAAACGCTGTTCAAACCAAAGATACTTACTTCTAACTCACACTTCCTATACAAGCTGTGAACAGGACAGATTCTCGGGACAAAATTGCAAAGCCTGGGCTTTGCCCCAGCTATCAATACCACCCCAGTTCATCTCCCCACAGTTCAACAACTCTGGAGTTAAGTTTGAAATACACAACATCAGGTGTTTGGGTAATATCTTTTAGAGATGTTCGAATCATCATGAAAACTGCTTTTTGTACTGCTAAGTAGGAAAACTGTGTTTTTAGGTGGGAGCAAGTTAACTGCCATACCCAAGTACTTCCCAGTTCACCAGCACTTCTTGTCTTTCCCATACCAGCTTTTCTCTGCCAAACACAAAGGGGACTGTAATATATCTCTACATATGCAATATACATGCAACAAACTGCAGTAATATACACAGTAGATTAAAATACTGCATTTTTCTTTCCTGATAAACCAGTCACTCCCCACAGGGAGTGCTGCAAATCCACGTAAAGTCTCTGTGTGCTGGATTTGACACTCTGACGTATGCAACACATGCATAAAATAACACATAACCAGATGCCTCTCTAGTAAATGCACAGCTAGAGACTGAAAGCCCCTAAAAATGTTGTGTCCAAGGGCAAAGGAGAAGGGGAAGAATAAAACCAGAGCCCCATATCTAGAAGGGAAAGCTTAGGCTTTATGAACTTCTTGCTTACAATGCCATAGTTTTTCATCTCTACAATTCAGCTATGGTATCACGAGAGAGGGCTTTTTAAGAGGTGGGGAGTCCAGCCACTGTGGCCTGGTTTGCTCCGTGCCAGGCTGATGAACTGTTTCCTGGTGTCTGTGAACCTTCAAGGTCCTACCTCCAAAGCCTCCACCACAACCCCAAAGACCTTCTTCCCGAATAGAGGTCAAACTCAGAAGAAAAACTCCTCTGGAAAAAAAGCATATGGCTGTTTGTTTAACAGGAGAGAGGCCCCTCCCCACTCCCTGAGCTGGTGTGTCCTGGCCACAGTGGCATGGAGAAAATGGCTGGTATGCTTTCACAGTAACTTTCTAATGCAGAGGAGAACAGAGGGTGAGAAAAAGGCAAGAACTTGTTTAAAAGTCTCAATTTAAAACTTCTGGCTTCTCCCATTTTATGGAGTAAGTTAAAACCACTCTCTACTAGAAACTGCATGAACCACTGACTTCAGATCTGGATCCTGCCTTTTGCAAAGCTGCTGGTGGGCTTGGATCCAAGGCTTCAGTTCAAGCTCTTATCTACTCCATACTAAAATGACTTATACCATACGTCCTTTATAATAAATAGCCTCAGTGAGGAAGCACAGTATTGGCATGGCTCATATTTACATCACTCTTTTGAAAGCCAACGCACATGGTTTAAGGAAAGTGCTGGAAATACTACAGCTTTCGAATATATTGCCTTACGTGGTTTACAGCCAGCATAGTCAATGGCTGCATAAGCTTCACCCATTTTCACGTGACATGCTAAACAGTGCAAGTCCCAGGTATCGCCCACCAGCTCTGAGCAGAGCAGGCACAGCCACGTCCCACCACAACGGTGCCTAGGGCTGTGCCACCACACTCTCCGAGCTCCCGGCAGCAAAGGTCTCCATTCTCTGTCCCCACCACCTCCTCTTTACAAAGGCTCACACACACTTAGAGAAACAAATGAACAATTCTATTATGTGCCTGGCAGCCCGTGCACTTTCTTTCTGATTCACAATAGAGACGCCCCATTGAAAAGATCCATATACAAGGGGGGAAAAAAAATAAAAAAATAAAAAATCTAAGCAAGTCTCCAGCAAGCACACATATTATCAAAGCCTCATTTCCACTTAACACAAGTTGCTTTGGGAACTAATGCAGCTGACTTGAGGGGAAAACACAAACAAACAAACAACCTCTTTTTCCATTAGCTGGGGGAGAGGAAAGAAGGGAAAAAAAAAAATCGAACTGGTGCCATCTTTGTTGAAGAGCTCCACAAAACTAATGGTTTAGGAGAGCTGAAGAGCATGGATGAGGGACAATTTGTGACTGATCACTGCCATCTGAACATGGCACGCTGACAGCTGAAAGAAGAGCAGAGAAAGGCAAAACAAAACAGGCATGTGTTTAATCCGGGCAGGCTCAGTCCCCCTTATTCACTCCCAGTGAAAAATAAAAGGCAGGAAAAAGTTGGTCCCTCTGCTTGCTCAGCTCAGCACCCATCTAACTCCCTGGCACACACCACAGGACTTTCCCTGGGCATGTAAAAGGGCGCATTATTTCTTCACATGCTAAAAAAATAATCAAGAAAGGGCAGGAGTAGCGGTACAATTTAACACATCTTAAAATGCGTTTCTCGCCACCAAAGAACTTCCCTTTCTTCAATACTCTGCTAATGAGCTCCTGCACTCTCTGATACAAAGAAATCTCAACAAGATTCAACAATTTTGTGACTGCAACAGAGAGCTGATCAAATGATCGTAAAGGCCACAGAGATTGTATGAAGATACCTTCCTCTGAACTTCAACGTGTGCCTCCTCAGAGAACAACAAGGCGGCAGCTGTGAAAGGAAAATCATGCACGTTATGCTGGTCTGACGTCCATGAAAAAAAAAAGATGGGAATAAAAGTATTTTAATTTATGCTCTGCAGAGCTGAGGAGGAATGCCTGCCACCAGGAGAGAGGGATGGAGAGAAATCAAAGGTGGGCTGAGAGCAATCACATGTGGGTTGCTACGCTGCATTTCCCCCTCTTTTAATGGTTTGGCCAGGACTGTTACCTTACACCCGAAACAGGGCTCGCTCCAGAGGGCAAGGTATTTCCCCACCTGAACTGCAGGGATAGGGGGTGAGAGGGGAGGGTAAAAACCAGAGCCCCTAAAGGCCATACAGCTGGTTTCAAGAAGATTTGCATTAACAATTCTCATTTCACAACTGCAAAAATCGCCTCAGACTCCTACTGAAAGAGACTTGTATTCCTGTTTGTGCTCACAGTTCCTAGTGCAAGATCTGCACATAAAAAGCAGTTCCCTACACCGATTTGCAAAAGTTTCAAACTTTTTGGATAAATCAGTACAAATGCCTACGGGACTATTACAATTTCCCAAGCAATGGCTCTCGTCCACTGACCAGAAAGGAAATATTTAGCTCCCTGCAGCGGGCCTGTTGATTTCAAAAGAAACTTAATAGCTCTATTTCTACAAAGCAAATACTGAGCAATCACCAGGGGCTGGCTATGCTCTCCTCTCTTCTGAAACCTGGTAAGTAACAAATGTCTGCAAATGCCACCAGCCAATGGGTTTTGACATTCTACACATTTGTTGGATTGTATCCCTTGCTTCTTCCACATTATGTGGGTCTTTTTGATTCTGCAGGTTTCTTACAGTAGTTTTGTCTCCTTCAGCACGTTTGTGGGACAGAACAGAGTAAATAATTTGAAATGTTTATCTAAGAAAGAGGCTGGTGTTTTTTAATTTTCATTCGTGTAGCATTTTCAGTGGTTAAAAGTTTTAAAACTGTAACTGTAATCTCTTTACTAAACAAAAAAAGACTCAGAGGTCATTCTTTGCTAAAGAGAAATGAAAACAAAACAAATGAAGACTGGAGGGAAAAGGTAAGCTCTTCCCTGCGACTCATGACTGCCTTTATTAAAAAAAAAAACTTATTAACTCAGGACAACACAACTCAGCCTCCGTCAGCAAACTCTTAGTTCAGCTGCTATTCAAATCTCCAAGAGCAATTTGCAACTCTAGTTATGAAAGGGGACATTATTTTCTTTATACTTTTAACTCTAGTTTTTCAAAGGCACACTGATGAAGCAATTAAGGCAGACGTATTATTAAAGCTGGTGTAGAATTTACAGGCTCTGTAAAGAAATTTGGTATTTCAGTCAGGTGTTTAAACACAAAAATGAGAACTATGTATTTAATACAAAAATATCACTTAAGAATGCTGACAATCAGATTACTCATGACATTACCACCAACAGTAAGAGAATTGTATATGCATTTTTCTGGCCGTGCGTTGTACGTTCTTCAATAGCTTTCTTCTGCAGAGTTCCCATATGATATAGATTCCAAACTTGGAAATATTTAGGCATATGCCTAACTTTCAGGGAGAATAGCCTCATTGATTTAAATAGGATTTAACCCTTATAAACATTAGAATGACTGCCTGTTTGTGGGATTGGACCTCATGGGGCCCATTTGCAAAAAGATAAATGCATTACATATTTTTACTGCTGTTTCTATGTTTGCCATTAAAGTTCCTTCTCTCCCTCTCCCATCTGTTTTTATTGCCTTCGGTAGAAATATCACGACATTCTGAGGTAAATAATGATTAATTTAATTACAAACTAACTGTAACTTATGACAAGACCCTCCAATCACTTACCTCAAATCGTGTGAGTGTTTCAAGATGCAATTTTAAATCTCCTTTTTTTCCCCTCTCTCACAGGAGATGTTGCAGCCTTTTTTTTCTGATGTTTTGCATTAAAACTCTTTTCCTGTGCTCCAGGATCTTAAACAAAAACAAAACAAGAAACACTCAGAATGAAAATGTCATTTCAAGCGATTGGTGGGTGGCTCAGGGGAAATCCCTGACCTTTCTCCAATGTATATTTCGTTATCTAAAGCAAGTGTGATAACTCCCCTCAGCAGAAGCAGCATCAATGCTCTCCTGTGGGCTGTACTTTTAAAAAAACAAAACAAAAAACCACCACCACCACCCCCCCACACACACACCAAACCCCCACGATTTTAAACTACTCAAAAACATGTTATTTTTAAAAACTGCAAGATAGTACACTACAAAGTATACACTTAAAGCACAATCCAGTATATACCAGACTCCACAAATTTATGAAGGTGAAAAGGGAAGAAAGATACGAATCAGAAGAAAAATCATTATGTAAAGTATAAAACTGTTACACTGGAGAGCAATCATCAGTTTTATTATTATTGCTATCACCGTTATTACCGCTAATAATACGTATATGGCCAACTCCCTAAATCTTCACTGAGTTACTGTAGTATTTCTGTAGTAGCAGCGTGGGGGAAGTAGTAGCCGTGCTGGAGAAGCAATGCAGCATTAGCACTACAAAACCCAGCCCCGGCTGACGAGAGAGGAAGGAAGGGAGGAGGAGCGACGAAGCAAATGAGTAAGAGAAACTGGCAGGTCTCTAATACAATCAATTTTGACATTCTCCACCATCGCCAAAAAAGGTCTGAAGGGTTTCGCATTTTCAGTGAGTGCTGTTACCAGAACACTCTCTCACCGCCCCCCGTTTTCACCCTCCTCCCTTCTCCCATACCTGCAGCAAGGCAGGCCAGGAGCCGGCTGGGTACGTAAGCCTCCAAACCAGGCTCTGTCAGCAGGAAAATCCCCTGGCTGTGAGAAGCAAACGCTGCCAGCCAGTGCAGAGTTCACTTTCCCTCTGAGAGCACAGTCTTGCATTCGCATGGCCCCTCCGGGTTATAGACATCCCAGTTATTTCTCTACAAGCAATTTTTAGGACCAACGACTATATTCATTCCGGCTCTATAAAAAGCCTGAAAGATAAACCATTCCCTGGGCTACACCTGTGGCTACGCCCATTGAAGCTAACAAACTCTCACAACACGGCAAAGAGGAGGAGGATTTGACCTTGTGTGCATGGAAGCCAGGCTGCTTTGGTTTTCTTCCACAGCTAGGACAGATGGACAGCTCTGAATAATATTTTCCATTGCTTTTAATTATGAATCAGAACCTTCTGTGGCTGTACGTACTTCAGAAAATACAAATTTTCCAAAAGCGGCCAGAAATTTTAAAAGTACAGCTTTCTACATGGCATTTATTCCCACACACCCCCCCGCAGAGAAAACAACCCAAAACTCAAAGCAAAGACCGTCACAGAAATCAGGGTGGAAAGTGGGCTTCCCTTGACACCTGCACAGTGGCTGAGCCTACGTCACCACTCCCCAAAACTGCTTACGGTACAAACAAATCCAAAAACACGCCATTTAAATTACCCTGCTCCCCCACTCCTCCGTGCTTGTTCTCGCTTACGTGGTGCTGCTGCTTGCTTCAAGGAGCCTGCTCTCACTCAACGCGAGTAAAAGGTTGCAACAGCCAAGCCTGCAGACTTGCAGGAAGAGGACACAGCCCTCTAAAGCTGTGACACAAACCCAGAGAAGGCTGGAAGTTCAAAGTGAAATGAGGACACTCTGTCCATGACTCATGCCACCTAGAAACCATTCTTAATTTAAGAAAAAAGTGTGAAAGGGATTATTTTACGGAGTGTCACTCTGCTGAATCAACTAGGTCCTGCCTCTCGTTTTTTTCCCCGACTCAAATACAAGGTGGCCGGGGACTCTAAAAGATCAAAATCAGCATAAAATCCTCCTGTTCTCACTTATAGAGTTACATTTTTAATGCTCTGTTTAAAGAGACAAATAATGTCTGAGGGACAGACTTCCAGCTATCCCCCAGGCTTTCTGCATGACCTATGGGCAAATGCTATGTAACACTTCCTGAAGGGCTGAAATAGCTCTGAATGACACTTGAGCTCCTACAGTGCAACTAAAGTATAAGAGTTTGGCTCCTAATGCACATTGTCACTTAACGCCAATTTTCCTGTGCCTCAGTTTCCCCTTCCTCTACAGCAAAGATAACAGTATTTCCCCACCTCAAAGGGCTGACGCGAGGAACGCAACACCCGCCAATTTAGTGGATAATCTGGCAATGTGGACACACGAGGCTGAAACTTCACGTCCACAGAAAAAGACCCTGTAAACCAAAATGAGGAGTGAGTCATCAGCCTGTCCCTTTGAAACCGTTTTGCTGGATAGTCATTTCACTAGTACAACTCTCTTCTCCTGGGTGCTCCCAGCAAGCGTGGGGGAGACTGAATGGATTCACTGTAGTCACACAACAGCTTTACAGCTGCTGAAAAAAGGCCTATTGTAGCCCTGCATTTTACTATCTTGAGTAGCATACATTAATTTGCTGTACAGCTTCCATTACCCATCTGATCCTTACAGAAACAGGAGCAGCAAATCAGGGCTTGTCTAATGAAAAGAGATTTAACTTCGATGAGGGACATTTTCTTGTTTTCTAAAACAAACAAACAAAAAGAGGTAATAACTTACACAGCAGAGGATAAATCACTAAAAATTAAATGTAACAAAGCCACTTTAAACTGGTTCTGCTCTCCTCTTTTTTTTTTTTTGGCTACATCATGTTACTGTGAGTCAAATTTCACAATCAGAAAGCAGTGTATGGCAGGCCATACACACATGTGCTCTTCCTGCGGTCACTGTCCACCCATGGCTTGCACCTCTTGTGCATTTATGGTATTTGCTCAGTAACCTGAATGGTATCAAGAACAACCGTGAACTCTTAATACAGAACTATTCAGTCACATGTACAAAGTCTCATTCAACAGTCAGATACGCTGGACTTTGCAAAAACACACGTGAGTAGATTTGACAGCCTATTTCTAAATATCTTGATTTTTCTCCGTAGTGTCTGGGCTCAAGGCAGGGAGGAAGGAGAGTCCTGAATTCGGCACATTCCTTCCAGCATCCAACTACTCCATTCTCCCCCTTCTGGAGAAATGAATGCAGCTTCTGACAAATTCTAGGAGTATTTTGCCAGCTCTTCCACCCTTCTCAGCGCAATAGATGAGACGGTGCTTGGCTTCTCTAGCTCCCACCAGACCTAAATGAAGGATGACTCTGAAGTAAAAATCCCCCTTCCTCCTCCCATACACATGGCATTAACCCTGCCAGCTGCAAAGCAGATGAATTCAGCCAGAAACCCCTGAAAACAGCAGCATGTCACACCTGCAGCATGCTGTACTGCTAACCCCCAAGAATTAAATTATGGTCAATCAGCATACAGCTCCTCAAAACACAGTACTTCCCTCAAAAACTACAAGACTGGACAAAAATCCAGAGGTTGTCTTCTCTGCCTTCTGTCTTTGGAGCCACAGGAATGCAACAGGTTTGCACTCAGAAAGCAGAAATATTTTGCTTTTTAACAAAAGTCGAGACAGACAATACCCCTTGCTTTGGCAGCCTGGGACCTTAAGAAAATCAAACATCCTGAGAGTAGCAGTCTGATAAAATGCCACCAGTGGGACTCCTCTTTCCCTCCCGGCTTTCCTTCATTTCACAGCGGTGCCTCTCCCAAAGGGCCGATGGAGCTGAACAGAATGAGCCGATTTTCCATTCTAGTCAGCTTGTACGTTTCATTGTTACCGTGATTTGACTCTGCCCAAAACCCATGAAAAACCACACCAGTAGAAACAAAGAATCAAGTAAAGAAAGAAATGAAACCCCAGAACAAACTACAGAGAAAGACTACTCTCGTATTTTTGGATCTGGGGGAGGCTTGCCCATCTCCAAGCCTAGGCAGCAGACGGGACTGCCAGCGTCCCTCATCATCCCCAGGGCGAGTGGTTCTGGGGTGGGCCTGGACACAATCACTGTGGTACTACCACATGTGGCAGGACGAAGCCAAGGTTGGATCAGACAAAAGCAGAGTGCTAAAATGCAATCTCATCCTGTGAAGGACAGAGAAATGGCGGCACTGGGCTCTCTGTGCACCTCCTGTCCTGGGGACAAGGACTCTTTTCCCCAGTCTCGCAGAAATGGGACTGCTGCCCTTCCTTGCCTCTGCCGAGGATCTGGCAGGCACATACTCGCACTTGGTATTTACTCTTTTTCTTGCCTTCAGCTCATAAGCACCAACACCATAAACTCCTCTCTAAACAGCTGGGAGTGACTTTATTGCATGATTTTTGGAGCCAAGTGGGAACATGGACCTGTTGGAGCAGGTCCAGAGGAGGGCCACGAAGATGATCAGGGATCTGGAGCACCTCTCTTATGAAGACAGGTTGTTCTCAGGCTTGTTCAGCCTAGAGAAAAGAAGGCTCCAGGAAGGCCTTATAGCAGCTTCCCAGTACCTAAAGGGGGCCTACAGAAAAGCTGAAGAGGGACTTGTATTTACAAGGGCATGCAGAGATAGGACGAGGGGTAATCACTTCAAACTCAAAAAGAGTAGATTTAGATTAGATATTAGGAAGAAATTTTTCACTATGAGGCTGGTGAGGCACTGGAACAGGTTGCCCAGAGAAGTTGTGGATGCCCCATCCCCGGAGATGTTCAAGGCCAGGCTGGATGGGGCTTTGAGCAACCTGCTCTAGTGGGGGGTGTCCCTGCCCAGGGCAGGGGGGTTGGAATGAGGTGATCTTTAAGGTCCCTTCCAACCTAAACCATTCTATGATTTTTGGAGCAAGGGCCGTCGACCCTCACTCACCACCTCGACGCGGCCTGTCAGTACAAGATGACCGGGAGAGCCACACCCTCCCACTTACCCAGAAGGGCGTGAGGTCTTCCCAAGTCGTAATTACTTTTTCAGTGATTCTTCTTAAGCGCCTCCTTACCCCAGCACCTGAGCACAACAGGAAGGCCTGGGACAGACCAACTGCCCCCCACGTCAGGGACTGCCTCCTGCGGCAGGAGACCCCACTATAGGGACTGCCTGCGCCCACTGAGGCACAACCCTCCTCAGCTCCTGGAAACCGAGAGTGCCAACAGAGGAAGAGCTGAACACAGTCCACCACCCTCTCACGGGCCAAGCTGGTCTGGACGGTAACATCCTTTCACAAAACTTCAGTGTTTTGCCCATGAAAAGGAACAGGTTTGTGTCTTTCTCTGCTAAAGGGCGTGTATAGCTTAGAAAGAGATGTTAAGAAAATGAAGTCTGGTATGCTTTGTAATGGCCAGACACATACTGAGCTCTACAAATACAAGGGCTCTAGAAAAAAAGAAGAAATTTCATGATCTTGGGACATATGAATCTGGTATTTTTTTCCCCGTTACCTTCTGCTTTATTTACTCTGTCCCACTTACCTTCTAGCTACATGAGGCTGGATTTTGAGATGTTTGCTGCTATACAGAAATACTGAACAATCAATACCCCTTATACATTTACATATCTCCAATGCCAGAGAGCAGAAACCTGTGGTGACCTTTGTTGCAGGAAACTTCGGAGGCCTGACCATCAGCTTTTTTTAGAACAGAAATCTGACTAAGCCACAACCACCAGCTCGGCACCACTGTATTTTGGTCTTACTTTTTGAGATCAGCAGGACTATGCCAGCAGCTTGGCCAGCAACTAAAATCTTCCAGGCAGGGGAAGAAATGTCCTCTGTCTGGATTCAGTGAGTTGGTTGGCTACAAAAGCTGGTTGACTTTTGTAGCCAAATCTACTCTTTCAATCAAGGAGAGACAGGACACTGAGAAAGACGAAGCTTTTATGTAAGTCTACTTGTCAAGACTTTTCTTTTTTTTAAAAAAAATTGTACTACTGCTTCTGTTGTCTCTATTTCTACTTCCTTTTCTTCAGTACAAATTGTAACATGAGCATTTCAGCAAATACCAGGTTTGGAAGTAGGTTCTCTGGGCTGCCAACTGTCAGATCCAGAAAGCAGGACTGTCACATCTGCCAGACTAGCTCTCACACCTACTCTCTAAGGTAACATCATATATTTTTCCAAGTCATGCTAGCAATAATATAACATTACATCTCACCATACCGTATGTTCCTTCTCTGCCTCAGGACACACACCAAAAAGAGCTTACACACCTTTAAATAAAGGATGCCCGGCCAGTGTCTTACCATGACTGCTAGCCTCAGTTCAGTGATGTATATGACCACTCTCTTTAATTCAAGAACATGAGCACTGTCTCCAGAGGCACACGCTGACGTCAACAAGTCAAGCACAAACTGCTAGACATGGGTCATTACTGGTTAAACATCTAATGTGTACTTGGCATTGTATAAGCTCCTTAAAGAAGATACAATCCTTCTTTGGGTAGATTTCTTCTTTCTAACTTCTCAAAACAGCCTTCCTTCTCTGAGGCCTACTCACACCAACCTTCCCCTTTCAGTAATAATTACAAAGAAAAGGGAAGAAAGAACATTAAGAAAGAAAAATTATGAAATGTGTTTTACTATCTGGTACAACTACAAGATCAGATCACTGAAATATGTGTTTCTTTCCATCCCTTCATCTCACAAGGCCTCTAAAGGGCACGGCTACCTTACTGCTTTTGTTCAGACAAGGTATGAAGCTTTTGAAGCAAGTCTCCGGATAATCCATCCTGCCTGGGCTTTTGGTTGCGTTGTGGGATGGTTCTGGAGCACGTAAACTGAATCCCTCTTGAGAGGAACTAAACTAGAAGTATCATGTTCTCCAGAGCATGAAGTTAACTGCACAGACCGCTCAGAAGTAAAAGCAACCCTGAAATATGGCTGTTGTGAACCTCATGAGCCCAGCATCAAGTTTTTCACTATACAGACACTCTCCAGTTCATCCACACTACTAATGTAGGCATAATCACAAAAGCCAAATATTCTGCTCTCATTCATCTTTGTGCCACCAAATAAGATGATATTATTATATACTACTGTAATATTGCATCAGTGTAGTAGTGACAGCAGCAAAAGCATTTTGAAGTTAACAATGAAGGGAAGAGAGAATAGATCAAAGTAGTTTCAGCTACAATAACTAACCTAATTTGTGTAGTTTTATAATGAGTTCTTCTACTCTTCAAAATATTTTATCTTCGTCTTGCACCAAAATAGTAAAGAATGGTTACAAAAGGGAAAAGTAAAACAAACTGGATAAAAAGACAGAAAAAAATACTACCTTTCACCCACTAAACCCCATGAAAAAATATAATAAACTTCAGGCATTCGTTGTAAAAACAGCCTGCAGAAAATTTTAGGCAGTAGTGCTTTTTAAAGGTGACTATGTTGTCATTTGAGCTTCTGTTAAATATCCTCCAGTACTTTTTCCCATGGCCTATCTTATATTCTCTTTGCAAATGTCATTAAAAAGACCCCCCCAAATCTTGAAATTTCTCATAACTAATTCAAGTAATAAGCCATCACACCTTTTTTTTCGGTGCATGAAAGGCTATATAACATGATGCCTAACTTTCTCAGTTATCTTTTGCCACTTATTAAGAAGTACCTGCTGAGCCTATGGAAGCCTGCAGACCACAAAAAGGTTTGCAGGCCATTAGCTAGAAACCACCCGTCTATGCATTCCACTGCATTTGTCGAAAACATTATCAGGAAAGGGAAAAGAACTTTTCCTCATAAGCTGTTTGTGCCTAACAGTAACAAGAACATAATGCTCACGAGCTCCACTCAAAGTTGCTAAGAAATATCTGGCAATGGAAACTTCTTGTGTTCCTACTGCAGGAAAACAACTAAAACTCATCGCTCCATTTGTTCAACTTCTGCAAAACTATTCTGGACCTGGCAGCAAATTTGTGAGCAGGAGTGACATTGACCACTGTGCTGAGGACCTGGCTGAGGCCAAGTGAAATGCTTTCCTAGTACTCAAATACTTCTTGAAAGGTTCTCTCTTCCTTCACATGCCTTCCACTGGCCCTCCACACAGGAGGAGACTCCGAGCTCACTGTGAGCAGGAAGCCCAAGCATGGAGGAAGTATATGTAAAATCCAAGGTCTCACTTCACCACCACTGTCCATTTTCATGAATGAAAAAGGCAAAGTCAGCAGGGAAGCTGGGCTCTGTCACGACTGCTGCCATGCTGTTTGTCCTCTCTCTTCAAAGCATTCTGGATCTGTGTCCATTTCCTTCAAAGATAATTGTTTCTATGTATTAAACTAGCCAGAGACATGATTTCTAATGTGGTTAACTTTTAAGACAGTGCAGCTGCCCTCGTCTTGCATTTTTGAGAGCCATCCAAGAAGGTCCGGGATCGTTAATAACTGACTTGTGCTTTTATACTGCTTTCACCAATGACTCTACGCACACGAGAGAAAAAGGCAAGTGGCTGGGCTCTAACCTCCCAGGTCAGCTGCACAGGCCAGTGCCATGTTACGTCTGCCATATAGCCCTGGTCACATCACTTTGTCTGTCTTGGGCTCCATTTGCCTCCTGCAGAACATGGGAAACAAGGGTGAAGGTGCCATTGGCTTAAAGCAGAGGAAAGCTGGAAACATAAAAGTGCTACGTTTATTAGGAAAGTGTGGGAAAAGTAAAGGCAGTTAAGCTATTCTCCCTTCGTAAAAGACCAAGTGGTCCTATAAGCAGTGGAGTCCATGAAGGCTGGTTTCTTGCGACTTTGCCTCTCGTGGGTGGGTGACCCCATGCACAGTAAGACGCATGCTCTGAGCAAAGCTAGCCCTGTGCTGGGAGCACCTGCAAAGTCTCACGCCCCAACATGGTCTCACATCTGTGGTAACACAGGTGAGCCTTTCCTTCAGAAAGGTCAGTAATTTCTGTCGTCCTATATCCATCTGCCTGTTTTATAAAACTGCTAGGAGTTCAAGGACTTTGTGATCTCAACCATCTGTTAAATTTAGCTGGAGCTGGCCAGTAGATTCCAACCTTACTGCAGAGATAGCACGCTCCAGAAAGAAAACAAACTAAAATATCAGTCTTGGCCCAGGAAAAATGATGTTGGACTGGCAAGAAAGGTAAACAAATGGATCTGATGTTAAAACTCGGAACTGCAAGGCCAGTTCTGCAAGATTCATTAGTATCAAATCCAAGCATAGTCTTGCCCAGGGAGGTTTATTTTACCTATGCTGGTTTAAAACACAGCTTTACTTTTACTTACGGTGAATTGCATGCTGCTTATGAATAATATTAGGTATATTTTCTGGGGAATTAAATCGTAATCTTTCCTCTGTTCCATTTCTTTACACATTCAGTTCACTACTGCAACTTGTTTGTGATACTACTGAATTGCAACTACAGAAAATGGGAAAACATTTTGTTCCTATGCAAGACAGGAAAAGTGTATCTATCTGTAGATTTAGGTACAGATAACAGATTCAAATCTGCTTCAGATGACACAGGACAAGTAGGTGTCTGGGGTTTTTGGGGAGAGGTGAGATAGACAAAGGGTTTTTCCCCTGGAGGATCGAAACAAGGTATTTTTCCTTAATGTGATTCATAATATAAGACAGATAATGACAACATCAGGAACAAAGTTAAGTTTGTGGAACATTTACAATGCTGCATATGGTTACATATGTCTTATTAATTTTGGTGAACAGAAAAAAACCCAAACCTCTAACTTATTTAGGATATTGTACCTCTCTACATACACACACATGTACTTATGTGGGCTGTAGTGCAGTCTGATCTCTCCAGCATTTATTCAGACTGAGGACAAAAACTGCTTTCAACCTGCAAATACTTGCTAGCACTCAACAGTTTCGTTTTCCAGCACCGACTACTGTGAATTTTAGTATTATACTGTCTTTTCCAACGTTCCTCAATCTTACACTTCAGGTTTCTCTTCAGCATCTACAGCGAGCGACTGCAACACCACGTAACTTTCCCATCACCACTGTCCCGCAGAAAATGAAAGTAGCCCTTCAGCCAGTCTCTGCGGGATGACCCACCGAGGTCTGCAAGGAAACCAACCAAGCACAGCTTTCTTTCAAACAGACAAAACAGACACCATCCCGCTTTCAGTAGCCGATATATTACTAAAAAAAGCCAGTGGTCACTACATAATTGCTTTAAAAGAAGTAGAGTGATGTCTAAAAAGCAACAAACATACCTCCTTGTACTAGTTCCCGGACTCATATTTTATGCTAAAATGCAGGTGCCTCAACATGCAAGTATATATTTAAATGTAACACAAATTTGATTAATCAACTTAAGGCTTTAAGCAAAAATTAAGAGATATTAAGAGATTCTAAAAGTCAGCAAGGACCATTATGCTCCTTTAGACTTATGCTAATCCATATGACAGGCCTTGCAATTTCAGCCTAGAATCCCCCCCGCAGTGAGAACCATCTTTCCATTGCACACAAATGAGTAACACCGAGCTCAAAAATTTGCAGCATAGTATTTCCAGAAAGACATCCAAACTCTATAGGAAGATTCCATGCAACCGTGAATGTAGTACTTTCCTAGGCCTTTTCACAGTTATTACCGGGATCTTCTCATTACCATTAAAAACAGACTGTTCTTCATTGTGAGTGAACTGTTCCCCCTGGTCTCCCAAGTTCTAATGAGTGTGATTTTCACCACGCATTGACACATTTGTACTATAGAAAAATGTTTAAATGAAAAAAAAAAAAATCCTTTGCTTTCAATTGACTATTTTTTTAGAAATGCTTTGCATATATCTTAAAAAATTCCTTAAATTAACATTTGCCATTTAAAGTTTGTGTCTTTGAAAAATAACGGCAGCTGATCTTCATGCAAAAACATAAGATATTTTAATTTGTTGCATCTTTTTGGAGCATTGAAGATTACTGGCACACATGAACAAACAACATGCATTCCCTCCACCTCATACCCATCGACATCATAAGCCACCCACTGAAAGTGGTAAAAGACTTGTTATTTGGGGGGTTTCCTGCATCATAAGGTTTTGCCGCAAACTCTCCAGAATGAGCCAACAAAGCCCTTTCAGGTCCCAAACAATTTATGTGCTTAACTTTAGGAGCTTCAGGAAGTGAACAGGACTGCTCAGATCTGCAAATTAAACACTTGCACAGCCACAAATGTAAACCAAGCCACCCAGTGGTACCTCTGTTACCTGCCTGGAGGACCTGAACATGTCCCCTCTACTCCCCCAGCTCTCCCTCTCTATTTCTAGGAGCAAGAAGGAGGATAAATGGGCCTTCTACTATTTGCACTAATCACCTGTTAGTCACAGTAGTCTGAAAGGCAAACTGACACATCCACTCATTTTGACTGTTTCCAGTATTTATAACATTACTTCTCCAGGACTGTGAAGTAGCTGCCAATTAGTACTAGAATCTGGCGTGCAGAGGCTCATGTATATGAAAAAACATGATCAAACAATATGCAGCTCATTAAAGGAAGTTTATAATTCCATTCACCTGCCCTAATACTTTGTTTTTATCTCCTGGAAATATTTACCACACCACCTGATTAAGTTGATCTGCTTATGTATTTTGAAAATACAAATTATGCCATCAGTCATTCGTTGTATGACAGTAAACTTGCAATTACACAACTCCGCAAGCTCATGCAATGCACCAAGGAAGGCACAACCCAGCCCCAAGTATCAGCACAGCACAACGAAACTACCCAATCTATACCAATCTTGAAAGAAAACTCAGGCGATAAAACAGCTCGTGCTCTGAAGAACAAAGCTTGGACCAGCTCTAACCCTGCGCCAGAGTGAGCAGCACCTCCAGTTTAGCTGCAGGCAAGGTCAGAGGGAAGAACTTGCAAGGGAAAGGAGTAGCTGGTACACTTTCCAACATGTGTAACAACACTTCCTTAAGACTCGTTTCGCAGAGTCAGGTATCAATGCCAAGAAGTTATTGGACCCAAATCCTACATTAAAACCTCCTGTCATTCTTTCCCCTCTCCTCCAGTTTGCTTTTGAGCTTATACTCCTCACACAGAGGAGCACTGAGGATACGGTCCTTCGCATGTGTCCAGAAATGTACACCCAGCATGTTACCCTTGGCTGCCAGGAGCAAGACCCAACGCTTTTGGACTGTGATAGCCCAACATAATTTGCCCTGCAAACACTGGGAGCAACAGGCAACTTAAGGACCTTGAGAAATCTATGCTTAAACTTTTACATTTATCCTCATTTCTACTTCTCCTATGACACTTAGAGCAAACAAACAGACACTAAACAAAACAAGCAACAGTACTTGGAGCGAACCAGCAAGCAGAAAAGTAAGAAAATCCTGTGTATGTATAAAATCCACGGTGCTCAGTACTTATTTCCAGTCTCATACATCTATCATAACACAATTAAACAATTGTCCCAATGCTAAACAGCTGGTTTCCTCTCTGTTGATGTGATATACTATCTCAATTCACATGGTACTGGATTCGCCCAAGGCTGCAACTCATTCAGAAAGCTACCACAAATGCTATGTCCCATTAAAGATCCAAATGAGGCTTTGAAACAGTAGCTTAAATCTGCATAAGTCTTGTGCCTGACTCCTTCACATCAGAGAGCATCATCTCAGCAAGCCTTTCTGCCCTTAGAAGTCCCAACCTAGCTGTCCAGCATGAGTGGCACAGGACAGGCAGTGGCAGAGGACTGCTCTTCTGCATCTCCTCGTGATGTAGAAGGGAACGGCGATTGGTCCCGCACAGATCTGCATGTCGCCAGCGATCTATTTATACAGCTCTAGCGGGCTGATACTGCTTAGAAACCGCAGCCACCTCTTCAGCTCTCAAACTGAAGAGGGGTGGATGGCTCTAATTCTGATTCCCATGGTGTTCCCTGCAAAAATGACAATCATTTTAATTTTGCGTGGGGGACAGCTGCCGGTGTGTTTTGTACATCTTTCTCTACACCAGCTTCAAAATTCTTACACCTCAAGGACTATCAGCTTTGTCACTGTGTTTTAGATTCCACATCTGTGATTTATAACATGGCCACCCAAATTAAATCCAGGATAACACTTCCCCACTAGGTCCAATTAGTCAGTAGGCACTGTGACTTTCTCTTGTCTTTTTTTTCTTAAACATATGACAATAATAAAACACCAAAAAAGTCATTTAGAGTCATACTATATGCAACTGTCATTTGTAAGACTTCAGTGTATTATTAGTCAGAGCTTCTGGTGACAATATAACCCACAAGACTGAAACTTAAGTGGTTTATACATGTCATCAGAGCCTTAGATAAAAATGCCACCTTAGAAAGTGGGAGTATTTAATTTTTTATAATACTTTTGTACTAGTATAAAGCATTCACTTAATTTACATCAGTTACTTCTTTTCTTAAGGAATTTGTATCTGTTTGATCTTTTACAAATATCTAGTTCTTTTCCTCAGATCTAATAGTGCTGAGTACTTTGAAGACATTTTGCTAGGGTTTATTAGTTAGAATTCCTAAAAACCTTTAGGGTTTGGGTTGTTTTTTTTCCCTCTTCTCTTTTTTTCCAAACCAGGACACGACAGTTGCAAATGCAAAATTGCAAACCCCCTGCCCCCAAATCCTGTTTGTGAAGAGGCATGGATTAGTTATGTTACTTGGTACATAACTAATGTAACAGCTGCATGGTACTGTGGCTGGTACTAGGTCTCATGTATAAGCACATGTCCACGGGCTGCAGAACAAAAACGGAAAAATTCTCAGTTCCTGTAGAAAGGTTAAGCCCCACTGAAAACCGGCTGCGAAGGCATGCTGTGACTCAAACTCATCACAGCCATAGATACGGACATTACAACTCGTCACACAGTACTACTAATTACATACCGGAACTTGATTACCAACTTTCCTAGTACCAAAAATGCTCATAAAAATTGAATGTTATCACAGCAAAACACATTTTAAAAAAAAAAAAAAAAAAAGAGACCCACTGGAACAAAACCCAAAGAATCAGTTAATTTTATAGCAGTCTCCCATTAGCTCATATTGCTCCACTGCAGCTTGGCCGCATTTGCGGATGCATGCATGTGTGTGCACGCACACATACGCACATACGATTTTGGGAAGCAGAGGACAAACTAAGAAATACATTTTATGAAAAATCAAAGAAGTAGAAATTAAAGGACTGCTTCAGGAAATCAATTAAGCACATGATTAATTTCTGTTATCTTCAGCTGGAGCTTGACTACTGTTAAAGTGCTTTGCTGAATCAAGATCCTCAAAACACAGTGCTCCTCAACCCGTTTATCTGGTCATGGCTTTAGGTGAAATGAAACCCTTGAAAGGGACTAAAGGTAAGGAAATGCTCAGGTTTAGCAAACTAAAGCCTTGTAGTATTTCAGAAAAACCCCATAGTGGCTTCATAAATTTTGATCACCTCTAGCAGTTTTTAAATAACGCAGTGGTCTTTTTGGCAGTTTCTTGAAGCTGTAGTTCGCACAAGAAGTTCTACAATGTCTCAGCACTTCCTGGGGACTCGGAGCAGTAGACAGCCTTGCAACACAAGCAGAGATTAATCATTTTCTAATGCACAGTAATAAATAATGTATCCCCCATAGTACATAAATTAAAGCTGTAATTCCATCCCAGTTCTGTGATGACACCAGAAGTCCAAGATGGAATTTCAGCCTCGTCATGAACATTCAGGATACGCATTATTCCTTAAATTATGTTCAGAGACTTGATAATGAACTGAGAAGTTCTGAAGGCTTTACCAAAGAGAAGTAACGTGTAATTACAAGCAGAAAGCAAAATTATTAAGTCAGATATTGTTTGCAGAACTTGCTAACGTACGCAGCAAATCCCCCCCCGAAAAGCCCACTCAGCACATTTGTAGCAAAGCAAGCAAAGATCACTACTACTCTCAAAAATCTCGAAGTTGTTCTAGTACTACAGGAGCAATGCCCCCACCATAGCACACATAAAGAAACTACACATTAGAGATCAGGTTTGTACATTACAGAGTCCTGAAAACACTGAACATAATTCCTCCTACAACCGTACACAGTATTTCACTCACAAGTGAAACAAGTATCCTACAGGTGCACAGTGACAAGCACAAAATGTCAGGGGAAAGTCACAGTATGTCCTAAATCCACACTCCTATTTGACAAGAAATCTACCGAACAAAGCAAAATGCTCATGATGACAAGTATTTTGTCCTTCTGATAAATATATATATATACGGACACAGAGTTTACACACTGTAAACGACCTAAAAACATTTCATGAAGAACACGGTCCTAATATTTTTCCTCCAGACAATTTCAAGAAACGTTATGAAGACTCTAAAGGCATTTTACAAGTCTAACAACAAACATTTTAACAGAAATAAGTTTAGAAGTATGAAGACAGAGAGCCAAAACAATCATCTAGCTAGAGTTAACTGCTGTATTCACCCCGGACTTTTGTTACGAATTGCCATGATTTTTTAGCAGATCCCACAAGATTTCAAGTAGGTCTGGAGTCAGTTTTCTTTCAGAGACAAGAAGAAAACGACTTTCTGACCATCTTACACAAACAAGGCATGAAACTTTACAGGATCTCTCATGGCCTGGAGTGGTTCCAGGTTCTGAACTGTTTTGCATGGTATTATTCACAAATTTATCTTCCTCCCCTCCCTGCCACCACATTCTTGATAATGTGAGAATTTAAGTCACACTTGCTCTTCCCCTTTAGGTTTCTAGCTTACAGAGCTGTAAAGAAAAGTAAAGAAGGAGAAGCGTGAAGATTATAACAAAAAGTCAAATAAAATGGTGCAGGAAGCTGTTATTTTTAAAAGCTGAAAATGTTTAAGCCTAGAGTGACTGGTTTTGAATATCTGAGGCTTCCCCACAAGCCACCGTATAATTTGTTCCTTACTTCCCAACTCTTCCTCTTCCCACTTCCCCTTTTTATAATGTTACATAAAGTGTTCAAACCTGAACAACCTGGACTTAGGTTTCCTACATTCATATTTGACCACCTTAACGGCAATGGTCTCATATTCAAGGGGCCACTCACCTGGAGATACCTAGTGATTCTTCTGCTCTCTTCTAATCATTCTAATATAATCAGCAAAATTTTAAATAAAAATATAACTATTTATGTGCTTACATTTGCATTTAAGGACACACATTCTTCCAAGAACCCATTTTCTCTCCTTTTGCCTTTCACGACTATTCATACAAACAAAAACTATCAGAAATCATGAGAAAAGGACAAAGAAAGCAAGGCAATCAATGCCTAAACCTCCTTGCCTCCGTGGTATCTCCACAAGAAACGTTATCATCACCTCTAAATAGCAACCTGAAACCTACTCAAGAGACTTACGTAAGTCATGACTCAAGAACTAAAGTGATGAGTGTCAAAACATTCAAAGACACAGTACCCTCTGCTCCTGGTAGTAAAGGAGTAAGGACTGGGAATATGCAAAGTGGATCCTTGCACTGGAGAAAAATGCACTGGAAAAAAATGGGTTGGAAGGAGTGTTTAAAGATCATCTATTCCAACCCCTTCCCTGCCGCTGGCAGGGACATCTTTCACTGCATCAGGTTGGTCAAAGCCATCCATTCAAAAACATCTATGCAAGCTAAGCTACACACCAGGAACAGTAGTAGACCCTAGAAAACCTTCAACCAGATGCAGTCTTGAAGTTTTCTTATGTCTCAAACAACTGATGTAAGCTCCAGAAAAAGCAATAACCTAACGTCCAATGTATGCCTCCCTCTGCCTTTTACCAGGGACTCGGAGAAAGAGATGGTTTTCTCCAAGATCCCTAAGCTAGTAGGTTATATTGCTCATGAGATACTGTTCATAAGGAATGGCAATCTAACATAGAGACTAAAAGGTGACCCTGTAAATAAATGTCAGCTGCAAAAATCGAATACCTTTCCTGGTCTGAGCTGAACAAACACTGCTGTATCGACAATGTAAGCAAAACACTGAGAAAAGAAATAAATCCGCAATGAAAAAGAAAGAAGGAAAAAAAATCTCCAGAAGTAAGCAAGAGGGAACGCAAGAGGAAGAGGGCACATGGCAAACTTACGTTAGTGCAACTCCGACCAATTTAAGCTCTTCCCATGCTCATCACCACACCATCTGTGCTTAAGTATAAATGGAAGGGTTCCCCATCACGTTTTCTTTCTTTGTGCAAATACCGTACTAACTTTCATATATTCCAAGGACTACATAACTTATACTGATTCAGAAATTAAAGTTATGCTGATATAATACACGCTATATTGATTCACAATCTCATTGCATTGGTCATAGAAATACATACTAGAGATTGTATTTCAGAATGTTTTTCTTCCGATCTGGGAATTACATTACAACACTTGCCCTATAAATTCAAAGACACCATGTACACCAAAGTCTGAGCACTAGCCTGGTAATCGGTTTTCCTTCTTTGTTCATCAGGTCAACACACAAGACACATGGGTGAGGACTCACACCGGCAGCAGTGAAAATTTTACTGCCTCTCCCAAGGAGAGGCGCAGGACTTCAGAACTGTGTAATTACAAGAAGGAAGAAAAAGTATGATTAAAGAGTCCCTATTTCTGACACGACACAACTTGGAAGCAACACCAGCACTTGTCACAACAAACTGTGTGGCAAGGACTTCCCACCAACACCATACCCAGAGATGTGTGCTTCCCACCAAAGAAAATTCAAATTTCCCTCCTGGAAAAAGGAAGGAAAGTTTTTAAATTATTTAACTCCTACTAACTTAAAAATACTCATTGCCAATGAATTATTGGGTTGTTGCTAAGAATCTGAAAGTAGAAGCTCTTGTTGCTCTTCAGATTACTGGTGGTGATGTCTTCCTGACAAAATATAGGACAAATGAACATACTGCTAATGCATACTGTGTTAATTATTCTGCAGTGCCATGTAGTAACCCTGACAGAAGTTCAAACGAATTGTGACAAATACGGACAGAAACAGTATTATATATAGTTTAAATCCGTCTTCAGTCAAGTTTGCAGCTATAGCATGTGAGGACTGCGTTGTGAAGCTGCGTTACTGCCTACAATGATCTCACTTTATGCTATTAGATTAAGTACTCCCATGAGCTAAAACACTGTGGAGGGGTGAAG
Source organism: Arenaria interpres (assembly GCA_013399435.1). NCBI lineage: Eukaryota > Metazoa > Chordata > Aves > Charadriiformes > Scolopacidae > Arenaria > Arenaria interpres. The sequence continues at coordinate 175,638 of VXAK01024676.1, forward strand.
TTCAGAAAATCAATTTCAACGCTGTTTTGTAAACTTCAGTATAGCTCCAATTCTCTGTTATTGATACAAATTCACTGAACCACGTTTACATTGTAAGCGTACCCTGGGCTTTAAAAGTCAACTGGTTAGAGCACAGCACAGAGAGCGCCGTAGGGAGGGCAGACACTTACAGACAACATGCGGCCAAAACAAAGCTTTAATTTAGAGGAAAAAATTCTGGCCTCCAGAGCTGTAAGAACCGCCCCGAGATAGGAACTGGGAGTACACGGATAAACAGAAGCAATGCCATGAGTCTACACAGAGTGCTTTCCAATACTCATCCTCCCACAGCTTTACCAAAAAGCAGCTGGCTGAGCTGAGCAGCAGCTGCCAGCTGCCTTCAGGGACCCCTGAAGGCCCTAAAACCAGGCAAAACCCCACTCGCTGCTCAGCCCAGCTACCCAGGACACCCGTGTCCAGCCTACAAGCCCATGGGTCACAAGGCTGGCTCCCAAAAAGCCTGATCCAGCCTGCCACCCACTCGCACCCACCCACCCCGCAGCATCCTTCGCCCTAGGGCACCTCTGCCTCGGCTCCTGCAAGCTCAGGGCAAGTCGTGGGGTGCAGTTCAAGTCGAGTTTGATTCTGAGCCTCTCTGAACACAGCAAATCCCAAGGCAAACTCCACCAGATAGAGGAGAGCCAGGGTCAAGCCACTGCAGCTCAAGCTCAGCGAGGTGACACAATACACACCTAAAGATATAACCTGTACATAATAAGCTCTCTCAATAAAACCACACTCACGTGCATTTACAACATAATCTTCTTTTCTGATGTTGAAGTTTTGTTGCCTCCCCACGTTCCCCACAAAAAAAAAAAAAAAAATCATCTCTGTTGGCTTTCCTCAATCATTAATCATATTAAACTAATAAACATTCTGGCACCAACACTGTTTAAACAGCCTCCTCTCCACCCAAAATCCACTGGCAAATATTTTCACATATAAGATGACCATCCCACAACCCTGCTTTTGAATGCTAATCTAAACTGAGTTCTTCAAGCCAGCACAGTAAAAAGTTACTCTTTGGGAGGGGGAGTGCAGAAAAGAAATGAGAGAGGGGCCTTTAAGATGAAATAAAAATAGACTCCCTTGATCCCACCATGACATGGCCCAGACATTCTCCCTGTGGGGGAAGAAAATGTTTTTTACTGCAGTGAGAGTTTTTATAACGTTTTTTTCTTTTTCTTCTTCTTTTTTTTTTTTTCCCTGTGCAACTTTGCTTCCTGAAGAATGCTTTATATAAAAGACATGACATTTGGCAACCCAGCTCTGCTGCTTTGTGAAATTCTTTTGGCAAGTGCCCTATGTGCTGACTGCATTAAGCACATCAGTTTATTTATTTATTTATTTGCTTAGGCAGAAGTCAGAGGGAGCAAGCCGTACAATTAATGCACAGCGTGGCTCTGCTTCATCCAACAAAACTGGAGAGGAGCTGGGAAGGGCGGTGCCAGAGCCTCTCCTTTTGGGAAAACCTCATTACGGGAGAGGAGATGGTTCTCCAACCTCAAAGTGTTGCTGCTGCTCTGGGGCATATGCAGTGATTCTTGGATCTCAAGGCATTTAGTGAACATCAATTAATTAATTAATTAAGCCTCAATTCCACAACAAAGGCAGGTATCATTACACATCTATTTTGCATATGGGTAAAATGAGCTGTGGAGTAAACCTAAGCCTGTACTGATCTTGCCCAGTGTCCCGAGGCAGGAGGTGTACTACCTTGCTCTTGCCGAGGCAAGAGCTGCCCAGCAGTAACCGGCAGGAGGGCATGGCACCAGCTGCCTGCGCACCCCCAGTGAAACCAGAAAATGGAGAAGTCTCCACACGCCAACGTCTTCCCAAGGGTGCAGTCCCAGCGCATGCCTGCAAGGCACACAGACCTTTGTCAATAAGCACCCATCTCCTTTGCACCACATCACGTGCCCACAATGCACCTCAGCACCACTTGCAGCAAGTCAGGGACCACACCGTACATATATATATATATATATATATATACACACACATCACACGCAGTCATGTTCTCACAAAGGCAAAGCCTCCAAGGGTCAAGGACCTGAATGAACAACCCCCATTTTTCTACTCAGATGCTACACATTGGGCAGGAGAGCAATATATTTGCAGTTCGGAGTTACCCAGCATGTTACTTCAAGCTCCTAAGAAAACAAGATGCTTCTCAGAAACAATGGAATATTTTGCTTATGATCACTATTAACTCCATTTATTCACACCAGGGACCAAGAAATTACACCAGGGACCAACAAAGCTTGGCAGCACACCACCAGGGACAACCAGCAACAGCAATTCAGAGAACTGTGAAGTTTTCAAGCTAAATAGGGAGGAGAGACAGGAATGGGAAAGGACATGACATACCAGCCCAGAGGCCAAAGCCAATGGCTGGCCAGTCCCACAAGCTTGGAAGGGTGAAGCTTCTGCACTCACCGCAGATATTTTCAGGCCAAGCTGCAAAGGTCAATCCATCCAAGCCATTGTTCAGCACACACACCACCACGGAAATGCTGAAGCACAGTCTGGTGCCTTCCACAGGAAGGAGCTACCAAGTTTCTAACCAATGGGACCCTCTGCAGATGGGGTGCAGAAAGGACTTTTCTTCACCCCAGAGAGCTGAGATGGGAATGGAGAGTCTGCTCCATCAGGTGGTGCTGCTTCAAAGGCTGCATCCAAGGCACCGATCAGTCTACGGTGCACTTATCCTTTCCGAAAGTTTTAAGCAGCACAGTCCAAAAAAGAAGTTATATGTTCAACATTAAAAAGGGTTTTCTACACACAAGACTAGAAAAGAGAGATGTGCATTCTCATTATTCGTGTGCACCCCAATAATGTCTAATTTTGTTCCTAGAAAAGAACAGCAATCTAAAACTGCCTAGTGTTTTGTTAGAATAGGAGGAAAACTTCTTTTTTTTTTTTTTTTAAATAAAAAAATCTGGCATTACACCCCTTTCCTGTTCTAAAACTTTTTCCTAGAATTTCTGTCCTTCGTTTCTAGGTCAGTTTCTATGATATCAAAGTTGTTATCACAACAGCAATACACAAGCCCAATTCCACAGTTTATTCAAGGCAAGCAGATTTCAAACAGACTGCTGGTTTTAGCAGAAGTTTGACGCGGCCAAGGGCTCAGGACAGTAAGATCCAGAACTCAGCATCAGTTTAACTGTACAGCAACCTCTGCCAAACATCTGCCCTCAGTCAAGCATATACTAGGCTCTCCTTTGAAAAGGATTTAGGGATCTCAGCACTGAAAAAGGCCAAAGGGACCCAAATCTGTCCACAAAGGAATCAGTGGCAAATTTCCCCTCACCTGAAGCAAGGAAATACCAAGCCTTCAGTAGCAGAACTCAATCATCCTCTTCAACCTGGAAACAATACACCAGCACTTCAAGTGGGGATTTCAAGCTCGGCGTACCGAGTTACCAACTGCCCAGGCAGGATGCATGCCTGGGTCTATACGAGCTGATTCTGGAAGCACAGGCCAAGAGCAAGCAAGGGATACCTCAGCACAAGTGGTCTGAAGCTGTGGTCTCGTCAGCCCAACACACCGGCAAATTTGAAGTCACGAGGCTTGGGATCTGTCTGCATATACTACATACCAAGACATGAAAGACGCACATGTTGTCACAATGCAACGTTTCACACCAAAATATTAATAAACACGCTCTGTCTTTAAACAGAGGTAACAAACAAAAAATATTCTCCACCAAACATATCTGTGAAGGCAAGTAAGAGGAACTAACGTTATTTCAGGACAAGCCTGGCAATCTCACTAGCCTCAGGTGCACAGTGCTGAGCTGCTGTGAAAGATGAAATTACACAGCTTAAAACTTAGTTACAGGTGGTTCACTTGAGGGGAAGGACAAGATTACGACAGAGGAACAAGACTCGGAGTTAAAGGGTAGGATAGTACAGAACAATGAGAGAGGGACAAGACTGGGTTGTTTTTGGCTTGACACTTGCCCAGTGAAAAAACAAGCGTGAGTCATAGTAAAGGTAACTCAAAGTGTGATGTGACTGCAACGGAGAGCTGAGCAGACCACACGGCATGAGTCAGCAGCACAGATAAAAAGGGTGATAAGAAGCAGCAGATGGGACATGTCTTTACTAAAACAACCCTGCAGGACACAGGCCCCCCTCGCTCTAATGAAGCGGTCGTGCCAAGCTGCCGCGCGCTGCCTCGTGGGCTTGCGGCCCCGTGAACCAGAGCACGCTGCGCAGGGAGGTTAGCAAACAGCAGGCAAACAGGTGCAGACAAGACCCACATGCAAAAAAAAAAAAAGCAGAGAAAAGCAAAGTGACAGCACGCACACACACACCCCCCCCCGAACCCACACACACACACCCTGACGAGCGCCCTGGGACACCACCCTCCAAACCGCCTGGGCAGCCGGGTGGGGAGGAAGAGAAGGGGGGGGAAGGAAGCGGTCACCGGGACCATGGCATTCAACCCGGCCGACAGCCAGCTTTTCTCTTCCTGCTCAGTCAGACTCTGCTTTTCCTGCTGCCCCAGCCCCCTTCTGCCTCCCCAGCAGGCACCTGCAGAGCGGGATGCAGCCGCACAGCTCACAGGCGTCTTGAGAAGGCAAAAGGGCTGGTAGGGCTATTTGTGGAGCTGTGCTCCAGCGTACCTGCAGCTCAGGTGGCTTCGCAAAAGCTGACGTTTAAAGCTCCACCTTTTCCTTCAGGATTGCACCCCCCTGTTCTGCTGCGAGCCTCCAGGGACCGGGCACCAAGTTTTTGGGCAGCAGAAACCATACGGTCATACACAAGGGCCACATTCTCTGCATAACGCAGCTGCTGCCCTGACCACAGAACCGACCTGCAGTGGTGGCTCTTCGCTGTCGGGATCCTTACTCGCTGCACTTTTGAACCTGGTCAGGAAAGACGAGGGCCCTCTGTCACAAGCTCAAAAGAGGACAGAGACATAAGGCAAAGCTCAAACCGCCTTTCATCTCACTTCTTGACTGAGGTAAAATTATACTCTGCCTGAGGGGGGCAAGATGGAAAGTAAAATGGTCTATTTTTAGACACAAGATCCTGCTTCATCAGGTTCATGTAATTTCTAAGAAACAAACCTTGGCAAAGGTCTGCATTTGAGGGGGATGAAAGATGACTTGTTTCATTTTCTTTTAGTGCAGCTCATAGCATGACTAGCATAAATCTAAGCAAATCTGCTTTAGCCACATATACATGCCAGCTGTTCTATTTGGGAGAGACAGTCCCTATATTCTAGTAAAATATATATATATATATATATGTATTTCATTTTTCCCAATCCATCCTGCCAAAATAAGCATGTTGTGTCCAAGTATTTCAATGGAGTCAGAAGGTGTGTCTATTCCCCCCGCTCCAAACATCCTTATGTATAGATTTCAAAAGTTGGCAGGTACGCCGAGGAAGAGCAGTTGCTGAGCCTAACACACTCTGCACAGCAACAGATCTGTTGTAACAGATTAACAGGCAAAGACAGGGAGAGGCAGGAAAGAGCCATACTCTCCTTCTTTACACACGTCCTTGCCTTTCAAATGCAGCTTTACGGAGATAATGACAGTAACGGCGTGTCTAAAATAAAGCTGGACGGAGAGCCAAGGCTCTATGCAGCCCCACCGACAGCAGAGCTTGGCTCTGCACCGTGGTCACGCACTTCTCTAACCCGAGCGTGCGCCTTCCAAGAAGTAGGTAGAGGAACTGCTCTCCTACGGACATCGCGAGCATTAGCAAAGGGGGAGGGCGGTCAGCCTGTAAGAAAAACAGTGAAGTTAGTTTTCATTTCCTGTCAGTTTTAATCTTGTCTCGAGGCTTTGCTAGCTGCTACTTCCATTTTCTGGCCTGCCTGCAGAGGAACTGCTCTCTTTACTCACTCGCAGAAGGTCCTTCTTAGCTGCCTGCAGTCACTGTCTCTCGTCCTCCTGAAATCCACTCCACCCTGCCCACCGCTCGCTGGCTGCAGCAGCAGTGAATCAGGCTGCAACCACAAATCACTGTGTTGGCCTCCCCCTTGTAGCTCTATAAACAAACATACTCCTGATTACAGTTTCCACTGGCAATCTGTTTTTAAAAATATATATATAAATAAATGCACAGATTCATGGAAGCTGATGCACAACTATTTCTTTCCCCACCGTCTAGTCTTTCCATTACCCCTTGAACGGCCTGGTCATGCAGAAACACCCTTACACCCTTTTTACTGCCGGTTTTCACACTCCCTGTGCTATTTGATTTCCTTTGAACTCACGATGCGAGTGCACTTCTATATATTCTGCAGGCCATTCCTGAAATGCACTGCACAATTTGCATGTGGACATAGAGCACTGACTAAGCTGAAGACAATTAGCGACCAATTGCGATCAGAATTCAGACACAGGCTCCGTGAGAACTCCCTTCTCCTCAGGCTGGAGAAAGCGTCGCACCTACATAACTCCCACCATGGGGCTCTCGGGCACTTAGAACGGAGGCTAAATGGTGACAAACTGATGACAAACCATTACTGATAGTTCTGCAAAAAGGTTCCCATGTCTCTTTGCCCCAGCCCCCTGGCAATATACACACTTTTGCACATCCGCTTTCAAAAGGAGCCATCAGATGCACTCATCCGTCTCACCCGAGACGCAAGACACAGCTAAGCGAGGGTGACACCCTGCATCAAGGTGGCCAAGGACGGGTGTCATGCTAGGCGAGCAGAAGGGAAAGGTTTAAGTGACAAAGCACAGAGCTTACCTTGCTAAGCGTTAACCAGCACAGTCCATGCCAGGAGCAATACCTTCTCCCCCTGCATGAACTGTGACCAGGAGCAATACCAACAAGCGTGCACAGCAAAAGACATCATGGCTAAGAGAGATGGAAGAGGGTCAATCACCCGATCCCCCACCCTTGCACATCTCTGAAGATTTATCTCAGCACCACATCCTTAATTCCTTCCCTAGTTTCCAAGAACTGGCCTTTCATACACACACTAGAGAAAGAAAATGCGTTTGTCTAGTATCTTTACCTCCAGCTCATGTTTGCAAAGCTCCCTGAGAAGAAAACCGCAAGACTCCACAAGCGATCAGTGTTATCACACTTGATCTATATGTGCCTTGAGCTTGCTGCCCACCATGGGACCAACAGCCATTGCTGCAGTCCTGAAGGGATGGTGGCATGCAACGGTGAAGTAGCATTTTGCTTGCCTTTTCCTGGGAAAGATTATGTAGCACATCAGAAAACAAAATTACTAACTTTACTCCTAAAATCTCTCAGTCTCACTTCCTTGTTTACAACTGGATGAATTTGAAAGACAGAGTCACTTTTGCACGATCCAAGAACGTGACTGGGAACACGACGGCAAAGCCCCAAACCCTGTTCCTCTCCTCGGTCCGCTATGCAACCCTCTTCTCTGCCTCTGGGCACAGCAGAGCTAGGTCACCACCTTCCGCATACAGACAAATACGTAAGTGACTTCTCTCTCACGCATTTATGTCTATAAATTAAGACATCTTTTAAACTAGGTTATAACAACCTATATTATGTTCAAATACTGCATCTATCGAAACCACTTGAATTCAGGGTTGGGTTTTTTTAATGTAACATTTAAAGAAGGATGTGTTTGTTGCTGAAGTCTCAAAGAAAATCAAACCTTGGAACTGATAGCAATTACTGACTACACTTCTAGGACCCACTCACATCCTACATCACCGTGCAGTAGCAGTCTCTTCTGCCAGGCCAGAGGGGGTATACTCAGTGCATTTAGCAGGCTGAGTTAAATCAGAAAGGAACTGCAAGCTGTAAAAGTAAGAAAACAGGAGTTCTAATAATTTCTTAACAGAAGTGATCTGTGAGTCCCCAAACTCTTAATTAAGATACTGTTACAAAAAAAATATATGATTTAATCACTGCAATTAACTGTTCCTTTTAAAAATGGCTTAATTTTAATGCTAAACAAGCTTTTTTTTTTTTTTTTCCTTTTCTCCCCCTCCTATTTCCAAGCTCCTATTTTAAGGAAGCATTAAGTTACATGACAGAAATGTTTCAAAAATCTCCTTTTTGTGCATTTTTGCTGAACATTTATTTTCATGTGAATGTAGCTTGATACAAGTCACATGCAAAAACATCATCTAGTAAACATTGAACAGAAAATGCAGCACCAATTAAAATTAAAAAATAGAAAAATTAGAGGCCTACAGAAATCTATGGTGGATCAGATTACTGGTGGAACATCTGTAGAAATACCATGTCTAAGTTTAAAAAAAGATATATAAAAGTATTGCAAGTATTGAAAGCATTGCCTTCTTTAAGGACAATAACTAAAAAGAGTAAATGCAAAACAAGACTTAGAAGCTGATTACTTGTTTTCCTGCTTGCTGATTTTAGTCACAGTTGAAGTCAGTAATTTAAATCCCCCTGAAGAACCCTCCACAGGAGAAGCAGCACTGATTCATTTTGCGCGAGATGGGACACTGAGGATCATGAAGAATGTTAGCTTGCTGATGCATGGCAGATATGCTGGGACAGAGGGAAATGCACGCCAGTATTTCACATTAAAAAAAAGCAAGAGGCTAAAATATATATGCACTCGTGCACATGCGAATGCATGCCCTCATTCTGTTATCATGCTCTAACAGGACACAGACTTGTGTAGCAGCAGACTAGGAGGAGAAAGCTTTTGCAAAGTGGTTCTGGTCAGCCACTCTTGAGCGCTCAGGGCAGTTCTTCCAGATGCAGAAGCACCAGGACCAGCTCAGCAGCAGGTTTCTGGGCATAAGCACAGCACTGCGTGGCCAGAGCTGCAGGGCCGGGGACACGAACGCGTGGTGATGTCTGACCGCTCAGGGTTAGCGTGGATCCTGCCAGGATTACGATAAGCCTTGCTAAATCCGTGCTGGGCACATGGTGACTCTGCACCATCCTCCGCCAGTGCTCCTAGTCCCAGGATGACAGCGACAAAACGCTTCTCAGGGCTCTCAAGCCAAGAGTTGTGCTGAGCAGGAGACAAGGAGCCTGGGTGTTCTCGCCAGACCCAAACTGCCTGGCCCTACCTACTCAGGAGTCTCTTCTACGGATGTCCTGAAGCACCTCCACCACCCAGGTTGTTCCCACAGGCTATAGCAGCACAGACCTCCCCATCCCTGCCCTGCACAGCAACAAGGACAGGGGAAGCTGTGTTTCAAAAAGAAAAATACTTTTTTTGTTCTGTAGAAGAAACCGAGTTAGAAGGCTTCAGGGGACCTGCACAAACTTGCAAAGTCATGGAGGTGATCCTCCAGTGAGAACAAAAGGAGGAGGAAAGTATCCATGGGGACACCGTAAGCCATTTCTCAAGGCAGGAGGCTACACTACGGGGAAGAACCTCTCCTCTTCCCCCCTGCCGCCCCCATACACTGAACAGCAATCACGTGGGGAGACGCAATCACGGTGGCTGCAGGAGCTGCCAAAGTGCTTTTTGGCTTAAGAAGCAAAGGACAAGTTTGAGGTTTGTTCTTCAATTGCTGCCTCATGCACTTAATGTAACGAGACAATAGAGAAGAATAACTCATGTATATAGATAGCAATGAGGTAATTAAAGCCTAGCTCTTCTCAGCCTGCTCCCTGACTCCACATAAAAGAATACACAAGTGCACAAACATCTAGGTTGAAAATACAACATCACGCTCTAGCGTAAAACTCCCAAGCCACATGGAGTACTGCTGACTCTACTACGGCCACGCGATGGATTAGTGGGTACTGATTGTGTTTGCACAATATTTCAATAAGCAGAGCCAACCGACATCACTTCCTCTATTTCTGTATAGAGTAATATATTTACAGGAACAGCCTTTTGAAACGTTCCAGTAAAATTAGCTTACTCACAGATTATTTTTTTTAAACTAGAACAGAGAGCAGAAGGATAGTATCATCATCGGATTTTGTGCATAAATCAGCTGTTTATTTACCACTGATATGTTGCAATAATGAATTGCCACTATCTTTTGAGTTATTTGTCGGGTTATTAGAGATCACCTAAGTTCACAGGATCTAAAAAAAAAACCAACAAAAAACCTTCATTATTTCCTGGGAAACGACCTTCAGAAGCATGTATTGCACCTCCTTCCCCGAAGCAGTGCCCAAAATATTCCTAGAGGAATTATAAAAACCTCCAGTGATGATGCTTCCACAGCTTTCTAAAAGGCAAATGACTACAGCACCAAAATACCCTTATCACTTGAAAGCTTTCATAGATGTTTACCTAAGTCTTGCCACCTTCAAATTAAGCCCATTTCTTCTCGTCCTAATCCCATCAGTCCTGCAGTACAGTTTATTCCCGTCCTCCCTGTAGGAACCTTCCACATAGTTGAACGCTGCTATCATGTCTGTTACTGGCCTTTTCCCCTGTAGACTAAACAATCCCAATTCTTTCATCTTCTTTCCCAGGTCATGTTTTCCAAATCTTTGATCATTTTCACTGCCTTCTCCTTGGATGCCATCCAGCTGGCTCTTGACTATGTTGTGCCCCAAACTAGATGTTGAGCCATTTCCAACATTGAGTGGAGCGGACGGGTTATTTCCTGCCTTTTCTTTACACACCCCAAAACGGTGCTTTTCGAGGGGCGGAGATGGGGAGGCTTTGTTCCTTGTACGACAGTTATAACAGCCACGGTCTCGGGTCTACGATACCCTTCACACCCCGATGCCCTTGTCCTGCCCAGGCGGAGCAGGTCTGGGAGGAGTTGAGCTGGGGCTCTTCCCCACAGGCGCTCACCATGGAGCTGCAGGGTCGCCGGCTCCAGGGTGGGAGCCAAAGCAGGCAGGGCAGGGAAGGAAAAGCTGCCCACTCAGCAGAGCACTGGCAGCCCAGATCCCAGGGGACAGGAGAGCAGGACACGCTGCAGGCTGGTTTTCTCTGGTGGTCTGGGAACCAGCTGTGACTTTTAACACCCTATTCAACTAAACCAGTCCAAGATGCCTCCAGCACAGCCCAGCTCCAGCTCACAGACCTTCTTCTGTAGGACCACTATTGAGTCAGCCATTCCCCATCCTGTGCCTTGCAACGGTGTATTTCTACCCCTGTGCACCACTTCTAAGTTTGTATCCTGGTGGGTTTTTTCCCCTCAAAGTATTCCTCCAATTAGCCAGGGCAGCTCTGAACTTTAATCCTGCCCCCCAAGGAGCCTGCAGCCCCCCTCCATCCTTCTTATCCTATGTAAATTTAATAACTGCTCTCTCTGCTCCATCCATCATTTCAATAATGAAAACAATGAGTATTACCACAGCCAGGACAGACCCCTGGGGAATCTCAATCACTCCAGTCTTGCAGTTTAACAGCAAACCACGAGTAACTACTTCAAATAGCACCTGGTGAAACTCTGTGCACCCACATTACAGACTGGCTCACCAGACACCCAACCTGCTTCAAAGCAAGCTGTGCTAGAAAGCATCCAGAGCCCCCCATTAAAGAGGGAGTAATTTCTATCAGGCAGAGAAGTCCAATTACATTGTCATAGGCGCTGTTGGAAAGCCTTTGCTAAACACTGCCATAAAATGTAATGCATGCTGATAAGAGGAACAGGAGAGTTGATAACCAAGCTTTAGGATGACAGGAAGAACTTCAGCTGAACTGAGACAGCAGGAGCTTGACTTTGCATCCAGCAAGAGAGAGTCTTCGAAGAAGCACACTGAAACCCAATATAAAAATGACAGGAATTTTGTACCTGCCATCAACTGCTGCTGACTTATCAGTTAAAGATGATACTATCACAGAAGTGTGGGTTTGGGTTTGCTTTTTTTAAATAAAACCAAAATATTTTCTTAGCTCTTCCAGATGTTTTTTTTAACTGCATTCCTTACCGCTCCCTAATAGACTGTCCTGCTCAGGGATCGCAAACAACCCAGCCAGACAGCAAGGACCATGGCTCCCAAAACCCAGATTAGTGGTTTAATCAACCACTGAAAGCATCCCCAGCTCCACACCAGCACTAGGAGAAGCAAGTGGCAGCGGCTGGTGCCTGAAACAGGGAGAAAGGGTAAGTTCCATGGAAAGTGAAAGGTGAGGCAGCTTTCCAATGCTGGCTCCCTCTGCTTGCCAAAATAGCAATGCCCTGCCCATGCCTCACTCCGACTTCTGCGAAGATGCGCTTGCTTCCCAGGAGAGTTTACTCTCGCAATGCAGATGTGCTTCGCTGAGGCAATCGCATTCTGTTGCGTAACGCAACCTGGAATTAAACAGTATATGCTATTTGGTGCATTTTTAAAATGTAAACCAGAAGTTACTGTGGAGCTCGGTGACACTGCCAAGAACGTTAACGCTATGATTTTAGCAGGGAAGAATATATATTGTATCCTCCCTCCTCCCACAGCTCGCTCTTGAGCCGTAATTCTGCTAAATCCTTTTGTGCTTGTCAGTAATATACAAAGTCACACATCTCTGTGACTTGCATTTTGATCTTTGGTGACTGTGGGTACCATCACCTCAGGACCTAACGCAACCTCACTGGTCGCAGACACAGGGCAGCTCCAGGAAGAACCTGGCCAGTGACTGCACCAAGGTGAGCAGAGTTGAACAATTCACTTTATGTCCTACAGAACTGGAGTAAAAGCTAAATAAATAAATAAAATAATCAGGAACAGTGCCCACAGCCAAGCATTTCCAGTCCCCTACGTGAACCAGGAGGAACGACGCTGCAGATGTTGAGGCATACTTTGAATACAAATATACATACATTTAGATTCTTCTTACAGTTTCCAGGAATTGCACAATGCCATTCCTCTTTAGAAGAATCCAGGTCTTTTCTAAAATATATTATGCTTAACCCAGTTTTCCATAGCAGGAAAACTCACCAAGGGAATACTGTTTGCTTATACCAGAAATGTATCCCAGAATTACAGTAATTTATAGCCTCATTTTCATTGACAAAAGAAATAATATCATTCTCTTCTGACAAATATCAGTACACTGAAAAAGTAATGAATAAATGCCTATAAACAGGTATCAAATAAAGCAACTATCAATCACTGCAACAAAAATTTTAATTAAATCATACATTAAGTAAAAAAAGACTGAAGTAAAACCAAGCCGTATAATCTGAAATCAAAATAAAAATCTGTCTATCATGCCAAAGCAGAAAAACACAATTCAGAGCACTAAAATATTGCAACCTGTTAAATGACCGTTCATCGATTGTTATTTGTAAGGCTCCAAGTATGATAAATGAAGCCAAATGTAGAGATTCAGCAAAGTACTTAGACATGTGCCAAAGTACATCTATATTTTAGAACCATTTTTTATGTGACAGCTTAAAACTCTGGAACTGCTCGTGTACACCTCTACGACGACTTCTTTTAATAGACAGAAAATACTCAGAAAACGATCTGCACTGTCCACATTTTAGTATTACAAATCAAATCAGCATTCAGCCTAAGCTGAATACATATTTCTGGAGACACATCAGAAAGAACCCTGAGGATTAGTCCTAACACAAAAGGATGAGGGAGTTGCCTGCTGTCATCCTGCCAATTTTGCATAACAGAAGAGTTAGCAAATGAGGCATGAAAAGATGTGAGCAAAGAAATTCATACCTGCGAAAAATACAGCAATATCAGGTGTGCGAGAAAATTACAGTAAGTAGTAACAGGCCCAATCACAAGAATTGCTGACCAGCTGAAAGTCCTTTTGGCCTCAGCTGGAAAGACTTAGCACCCCTAAGGCTAGTTAAACTTATAAGCCATCCTAATTTAATGCTATAAATTGAATTTGAATATTCAGCACTTAAGTTTTTAAGGCTCTGACCTTCAATCTGAACCAACAGTACGGCAGAAGCTCTAACTACATCAAGAAAATCTTCCTGCATCCCTCCATTTCTGTTACCGCAAAGTATACAGTTCTCTCTTTTTTAATTCCTTATAGCGATAGAAATATCAAATATGTGTATCTTACTGCTTTAGGGAAAGCTGAAAAACTCCCGTTTTGGGCTTTGAAAATCTCTCATTAATGCAGTTGGTGACTTTCAGAGTGCAATGACAAAGGGAGAGCATTATTCAAGTGTGTGGGTGCACGAACACACGTGTGCAGGGAAAGTGAAGAAGGAAGAGGCACGCACTCTATATTGTAATTCTCCAAACCTGAATATGGCAACTAAGCACTTTCAGTGCAGATGGACTGTCATGTTATGAAAATACACAGTTGACTCAATGCTACCATGTCTAGCAAGGTGGGCTGACAGGTTTCTGTCGTGGTTTGGGTCAGGTTGGCCAATGACAAGACGACAGATGTTCTCCCCCACCTCGCGCTCCAAGGAGAGGAAGAAGAGAGATAAACAGATTTACAAGTTCAGAAAAAACTAAACTACTTTAATTAAATATTAATAATAAAATAAAAAGGAAATAATGAAGACGACACAATATATACAAATATATACAGAACTGTATCAAGTTCCCAGGGAAGTCTCACCAGCAGGGAAAGTTCCAGACTGGACTCCGTAACAGATGGGAACAGGATTCCAGAACACTCTGATCAGGGTCAAAGGTGGGCAAACTGATAGGGTCCTCCTCAGACATCAGTCATTGAAGAAAGATCAGCCACTGAAGAAGAGCCAACCAGAACCCTTTGCTCCCTCACCTTTTNCAAGTTCAGAAAAAACTAAACTACTTTAATTAAATATTAATAATAAAATAAAAAGGACATAATGAAGACGACACAATATATACAAATATATACAGAACTGTATCAAGTTCCCAGGGAAGTCTCACCAGCAGGGAAAGTTCCAGACTGGACTCCGTAACAGATGGGAACAGGATTCCAGAACACTCTGATCAGGGTCAAAGGTGGGCAAACTGATAGGGTCCTCCTCAGACATCAGTCATTGAAGAAAGATCAGCCACTGAAGAAGAGCCAACCAGAACCCTTTGCTCCCTCACCTTTTATACGGATCATGGTGGATGGGATGGGATACCCTATGGGTCAGTTTGGGTCACCTGAGCTGCCCACTCCTCCCCACAGGTGAGACCCCTCCTGGTAAACAACCAGGTCAGCTGCCACAGCAACAAGGATAGGCAAGAGCATCTCTCACTGAACAGAAAGTTGGCTCTGCTTCACCCCAAACCAGGACAGTTTCATACAGCAAAGGCCAGCCTCTGGGGGAGGGGGAAAGCTGAGATGGGGACGAGGAGTTCTACACCTGCCTGGAGACACCTTACAAGTCAGTTTAATTAATCTGATAAATAAGATTCAACAACAACAACAAAATACAGAAAATAAATTAACTGAAGAACAAAAGGCTTAACTTACTGAGTAAAACACCACGTTAAGAGATTTCCCCACTTTCCCTGCTGTAAAGCACTTCTGAAAAATTCAGCCACAGAGCTACTGCTTTTCTTGACCTTTTCACTGAAAGAGAGCAGAGTAAAAACAGGAAAGAGCTAAAATGATATGCAATAAAGATGCTTTGCGTTAAGAAAGTCTTTTGAGTCACTGTTGCAAATTCATTCTGTGTCAGATTTGCCAATATAATGCTTGCTAAAGACTATCTATTAACAGCACCAGCAGCCGAAGCGAGCGTATTGTCTCCGCTGTTGCAGCAACACCGTACACACCATACGATGCAGCTATGTAGCATTTGCATCTGTTGCTGGTTTTCCACACCCAAAAAGCTCACTTCATGTCTTATGATTAATTTATAATGCCCTGAGCCCCAAGGAGATTTGCTCTTCTGATTGCCCTTTTCTTAATGCAAATAAACATGGAAATAAATCTATTGTTTGAGGAACCCTTCCACTAATTTTGTTCTTTGATGGTTTGGTTGATTTAGTGTAGCTAGGAATCAAGAGTAGAGTGGATCCCAGCTTAATATAGAGTGTGGTTAATCTTCCCTTTGCATAATGCTGGTACACTATGGCCCAAATACCAGAGATTTATTTGATGTGTACATGCTTTCAAGCATTAGTAAACAAGTTGCAGCCCATTATGAAAGAAGAGCAGATCCAAACAGTTGTGAAGCTCTTTATATACTAGATTGACACTGGCAGTGCAATATACTTACATTTGCATGTATACTAGCTTTGTCATTTTGGAGACTATTTCACCAAGAAGTATCATTTTTTAAAATACGACTAAAAATATGGCCGAGATCACTTCCCATGTCCTAATGCACTACTGTCTGAAGCATGACAGAACCGACAGAGAGAGGGGCATAGTCTTTTCTCTTTTTCTTTCTTTAATTGATTTTATTCCTCCTAACAGCCAAAAAGAGGAAAAACATATACTAAAGCCTCACATTAATTCCCATGAAAAAACAAAAAGCTTCTCTTGTTTCTAGTTCTTATGCTTCCATTACTTTAACGCATACTTTTCTGTATGCTACAGAACATACAGAAGTACCCTACCAAATATCACGGAATTTTTTACTTTACTACACGTATCAAATAAATTATTCTCCTACATTCTGTAACTATGACATTTCTGTTGTTGTTCCATGTACTAACAAATAGGTCCTTTGGAATCCAGCCATAAGAGAAAAATATTAACTTAAATAAAGATTATTGTTAATAGTGAAGTTTCAACAGTAGTGGAAGCATTTAAGTGCACGAAAGTTACTCACATGTGACAGTGCACCCTGGGATAAGAGACCCAGTGTGAATCTACAGTATTTTACCACACAGAGGCAAAACCACCCAAGGGGTACTGTTAGGTATCAATAAGCCATTCTCACCATATGGTGCATTTTTTCTACTGAATAGAAGAAACATGACTCCACACTCAGGCACTAGCTTTAGAGGATAGTACCTAACTCCTTGCCCTCTTGCATAGATACGCGATTTTCAGCAATTCTCTTGTGTTTATACTACACTCACTGATCGCCCGCATAGGCTACAACTGGACATCATCAGTCACTTGCCATCTCTGGCCTAGATTTTATCCCATTCCGTGCTAAACACTAACACGAGATGACTCAGGAACAGCTGCCTCTGTTTTCTGTCCCATAATAAATGAAGAAGCCACGACAAGAGATACAGAGAAAGTTGGGGCTGGAGGGGGGAAGAGCCTTCAGACAGCAATTCAAAAATCTCCATTACAGAGGTGTAGAAAACCTACACTCCTGGAGTGAGGACTTCAGATGAAGCCTCAAATCTTGAAGGCAACTATGGATGTAAAAGTATATGCCTGTGAAGGAGGTGCTGTGAGAACAAACAAATCAGTGACTGAGAGACGCCAGGATACCACAAAAAAGTAACACAGTAAGAAGAGAGGATGCCAGTGTCTCAGATAAGCAGTTATGGCCATGTTTACTTAAACTGTTCTGCTGAGTTGTTCCCATTTCAGGCAGAAAACTTTGATTTAAGGAAGAGACTTGCAGTTCTGTCTTCATATTTTTTTTCCTTCAAAGCATGCAAGAACTTCCTTTTTCAAAACCAAATTAACAAAGTTTACGTCCAAACCCTCTCAGAGTCCCAAAAATCTCAAATCTAAACTTTATTAAAAAGAGCAGTTAGTGCAGCCAAACGCTCCAACAATGTATTTAATAGCCTATAATATTTCTAATGTCCTACTTTCTAAGTCTATGATCTGGAAAACCAGCCAAGCACACCCACCCAACAGCAATGACCCCTACAAGAAAGACCCTGTTATCTCCCTCGGCTATGGCTCTCAGCCACTGCTGGCATGACCAGATCAGGGACTCTCCAGCTGCAGAGGGCAGGCACGCAGACCACCTCTCTGACAGGAGGAAACCTGAAACAAGGAGGCAAATCAAAAATGAAAAGTTGTGCCGAGCATGTAAGCATCGAGCTACTCTTTCAAACTTAAGGTCCTGCAGTTTTATGGGTGTGTTTTACTAGTTGATTTTATTGGGCCCTCCTTCTCCTAGCCTGCTGCTTCCCTCATATCACTGAGGGTTCCTCCTGTTTGTTCCTACTTCACAACCTTCAGGCTGGAAGATTTCTCAGATCGTTTCCGCAGTTCAACTCCTAATAAACTCAATGGAAAAACCGCCTTGATGCGAGCAGGGACGAGAGTAGGCATCTGCCCCCAGCTCAGGTATGAGCATCCTGCACACACAGCAGTACTTCTCCCTAGTTGGCCTAAAGGATGCTTGGGAAAAGCATTTTGATGCAGATTTCACATTTGCTGGTCGTGACACTGGAAAATACAGTTCATGCTGTCTCCTGACAAAAAGCCACACCGCATGTTCTTCTATATAAGGCGTACATGCAGAAAAGCAAAAATATCTTTTCTAGTAAGTTATGCAAAGCAGAAACAGCCTCCTGGTACTATTACAGGCAACTGGAAGCTAAAATGATACTAATTATACAGTGCACTTGAACTCCAGCAAGGCTCCATGACTCCTGTCACGAAGAACACTGCTGAGCGAACCCCCTGGCAGGCACCTCCTTGCCACCACGCGTGGGCAAGGCCCACCAAAGCATCAGGGGAGCCCAGCTAGGAAGGGCAGGCAGGAATCTGCCCCGTGGGCAGGACCTGCTGCTCCTTCTCTGTCACCCTGCACCGTGGCACCGACGGGCACGGGACAGGAGCAGCGCCATCCCCATTCGAGCGAGAATTTACTCCCATACGTGGCACAACTCTGTGCTCCACCTCAGACTTTCCTAAGCATCAAACCTCCCGCTGAAGAGCATTTTCCACTCCCTTGCCAGCCTGACTGTTCAAGATTAAGCAAAGCTGTGGATGACTCCGCAGCTCGTTCCACGTTATCATGCCAGTGGGGTGCTGCGAATTCGCGACGAAGCAAGAGAGGCGGCACACTCAGATATGAACCAAGCTGAACTTTCAGGACTGGTTTCTCCTCTTTCGGGCCCTTTTACCAAGGGTGCAGTGGAATTTTAAAAAAGCTGTCAGAGAAAGCGCAAAAAAAAAAAAAAAGAAAAAAAAAAGATATTTGCATATATCTAAATAATGAAATGAGGG
This sequence comes from Arenaria interpres, assembly GCA_013399435.1. Taxonomy (NCBI): domain Eukaryota; kingdom Metazoa; phylum Chordata; class Aves; order Charadriiformes; family Scolopacidae; genus Arenaria; species Arenaria interpres. Next base: position 194,551 of record VXAK01024676.1, read on the forward strand.
TTTTTTCACTTCCACACTTCAGTATCTCAAAAATGGCCAGGGGAGTATTATCATTTACTTCAAGGTCTGATGAATGGATGGACTCTCAGATACACTACAGTAACAATTTATTCCCTATCATAATGAAAACAAACAGAAAATATTTTACTCCAAAGGATTATTTTTTCCAGCAAACGCTCAAGATCTCTGAAAACAGCCATAACAACAACACTGCTCGCAGAATGTTTGGTAACTTTACAGGAGATGTTGTGTGTTAAACATTGATTTTAAAATATACTTACTAAGCCACTCTGCCATGTTTTCAAAGTCACCCCGTTTAATTAGTTTATTAGATCAATAAAGAATTTTGGATATCAAAAAATGCAGGTATATTCAGACAGAAAGGCAGAGATACCAATCGACTGAAAACATACAGGAAAGAAGCACGAGAAATAACACGAAAATGCAAAAAAAAATTAATTAATAATCTACAAAACAATCAGCACACCAAAAAGACAATTTTGGGATCTCACTTCATCTGCGGGAAGGCTGAGCAGGCTTTCCACCTTTTTTCCCATTTGCAAGCTCCTTAAGGTTCTCCCAGTAAGAGTGAAGCCCTCCACAGTGCAACCGGGCACCGGCTGACAGCCAGCTGGCCTTCCTGAGTCCCCGCTCCCTGGAGGCAGGCTCCCAGTCAACCGGTCCACAGACCACAGTTGCTGGTCACTATTGCCACCACAGAGAACAAACTAAAAACCACCGTTACACTGCAAACCAATTAGCCGACGTAACCAACAGGGCTTTGCAATCCACAGCCTCCTGCGGAGACAGCAACGGCGTGGACGTTCAGCAAAGCCCCGTGTGGGGCAGCGCTGCATCCGTAACACCATGTTCTACCCAGTCACCCCAAAGGGGCAACGTTCCTAAAGGACAGAAAAATGCGGGTTACAGACACTACGCAACATCTGGGGTCTATTTAAACTCCAGGCTTAGCAATTACTTGCCTTAATATTTTCTGGGTATCCTGAAACTTTACCGAAGGCGTGCAGGCTGGCAGGCAGCCCCCACATTACCTCATCCCTCTTTTCTGACCCACATCCTGGCTGCACCACTGGCATCAGGCACCCACAAGCGCTGCCTTGGGATAAACTCGACCCTGCAGCAGGGGAAACACTCCTGTGAGGAGCAGCCACCCCTCCGGAATGGCGAGGGCACCGTGGTCCAGTGAGCGGGGAGCTCCTCACCGCACTCCCACCGCTGCGGGAAACGTGGCTGGGGTCTGGGAAGGCAGGACCCCAACGGGTGCTCAGGGAGACGTGGGTGGTGGTGGTCATCCAGGGGCAAGCTGAGGACATCCTCTCCGACCCCACTGGCTTCAGGAGAAGCTTGTCAGGCCCCACCACCAGCATCTCGCCCACCTGGGAGAGAGGGAGTTCACGGAAACGCCACGGATTTTGGGGGCTAATGGGTGCTCACTGCATACAGGGTGCAGCTCGCTCAAGGGTGAAGCGGGGGCAGGAGACACCCCTACCCTGCAGCCCCCGGGGGAAGTCAAATGCCCAAAATGCTGAGGACTTGCTTGAGGTGGGGGATGGATTTATTACTAAAGCTAGTGGGATACCTACAGGAGTAAGCTGCAGGTATAATGAATGTGTTTCTATTTAGTGATCTTTATCACGCAAAAATCCCACCAGTACCGTACAAAAAAACCCAATTGGCCTCACTGAAACACAACAGCAAAGGGCAGGCAGGGACAGATGGGAAAAATCTGGTCACTCGCCCCCAGGCAGTTCCCCATCCCTCAGAGGCCCCAGCTTTCACACTTTCAGGCACAAGAACCTTAGGCACTCCCGAAACACATCCCCGGTCCCAAAACATCCCCCCAGAAGGACAGACATCAATCCACTCTTGCAGGGTTTGAATCCCTACTCCCAAGGGTTCACAAGTACAACAGGTAGCTCTGACTAGAGGCAAAAAACGCATTTTTCTCCTTGGGCAATTAATGCCAGGTAAACTATCTCCAGAGTAAACTAAATTAAGCTGTGATTTTGCATGCACCTCTCCCTAGCTATCACTTTTTCTAAAAGGCAGGGTAATAAACTGCACGGAGGGAGGGAAGGCATTTGGCTAACAGGCTTCGGTACTTCACGTGTATTAATGAGCAGGACAGCAGTAACGTTAAGATTAAGAAAACTTTCTGGGTCACAGTCCTGTCTGTAAGGTTTTAAAACCACTAGCTGGGAAACCCACTCCCCAGCTGGCTAATGATTCAGCTTTGAAAGCAAATATTTAATAATTAGTTAGTAGAGGGAAGTTGTGGACAGTTACACCCTGGGGTATTTCCAGAAATGACAAGTATTTTAAAATGCAAATTCACAAATTTTGCAGCATACGTAATTTGAATATCTAGTGTACATCCTGGCCACATACCATATTGCTAGCAAATACCACAGTGCAAACAGCTTTTCCAAGACTACATATATCCCCAGTGACACACCAGAATGTAGTTTTAAACAACAATACAAAGATAAAAGCATGTTGTGTATATGGCATGCTTTGGAGCAGGTACCATATGCTCTGTCAATAATCTATGGATTAATAGTGCCCCGATGTACAATAACACATTGGCGACTCACAGCTCCATGGAAGATTATTCCATTCACCATGAAAATTAGCTGAGGATTAGGCGTATGTCACAATTTTTCATTCATATTTTTAACTTGGTCAGCTCTAAGATACTACTGTTGGGGTTTAGGTTTTTTTTATTAATCTTACTCTTTAAAGGTCTGATCCTAATCCCATTAATTTGCACTAACATCAAGGGAGCAGGTTCAGGCACTAAATCAGAAGATTAATGTTATCTCAACAATTTACTTCTGCGTCCCTAAGAGCAACTATACTACAGTATTAAAAAAAAAATAAAAAGACTAAAGATTCACGTAACCTATTATCCTACCACTGACAGTAGATGTAGCTGACGCCTGGGGAAACAGTTGAAGAAATAGAGCAAGTACAGGATGTAAAAAAAGTAATTTGTATCAGTAAGATTACTCCCAGCTTGGGCTGTGTTTCTGGGTAGTTCAAAATCAAGATGCTTTTCTAAATCTTGGTGTTAGGAACAGGCAGAAAATAGATCTATATATAATCATCTGCAACAGCAACCCATCTTGTAATAGGCCAGGGTTTCCTGAGTATTTTTATTTTCTCGATTTTTATTTAGAACAGAGGTCTAGGTAGTCGGGTGAATAGCTGACCACAAAATAAAATGTCATTTACTAGTTACAACCTAACCTCAGGTGTGGGAGCTTCACCTCACTCTTTGCAGCTCTAGAGGCTCTCCATACAATCACCAGCATTTGTGCCTAGGCAAAATGACTTCAAAATAAGAACAAACTACAGTGCTTCCAGGGCAACATTCTCCATGCACTCTGTACATGCTGGGAATAACCTTACAAACAGCACAGCCCCAGAGAGTAAGATCTCCACGTGTTATTACCTTGTTCAGGTCTCCTTAGTGAAAATAAGGTTGTCCCTAACAAATTCAACAACTCAGGCAGGCTAAAACACCACTAGGTGAGGAGTCTGCCGGTTTGTACACGCGCAGCGGCAGCGGGGTGTAGTTGCATTTCCTAATAAAAGTGTAAAAGCGCTTTTGTTTCCTCCGTTGGACAGAAATGCTGATGACTGTCCAGGATCTGGGATTCTCCAACATCCCCCTACAAAAGGTACCTCAGAAGGGTGGTTTGGGTGCCAGTTACCACCACTGAGATAACGAAGGCATTGCCATGCTTCTAGCAACCTGCCCGATTCCTCCTCCTACTCGTGTGGGTAACACACAGCTGAAGGGAGCTGCTTACACTTGGCAAAGCAGAACGGTGCAACTTTGGCACGACTACATTGCAGCACCTACAACTATCAGTATATAAGTATTTCAGAAGGTAAACTGTATTTTGGGTTTGTTTGTTTTTTAAATACATACCTATCTTTTTTAATTGTCTGGTAAGCAGTTTGTGCAGAGAGGAGTATTACACAGTGCAGAGGTATGCTAAAATTGCATTTGCATTTGAAGATAAAAGCTGCTATTAAGCACATCAGAAAATAAGAGAGTCTGAAAGTGCAAGATACATTTTTGAAGGGAAAAAGAAGTCACAAGTACCAAAACACTTTCAGAAAGGAGGCTGACAAACTTTTCCTTCCTGTCGCCCTCCCCAAAAAAACCCTCCTTTAACTAGCTTGCACGTAGCTAAACAGCTAGAATCAAACTGGTGCAACCTACGCAGGCAGTACAACGCCAAAAATGTGCTCTGCCTTTCCACGATAAGGAAGGAATTCTGGAAAGCAACGTACCTACCTATCAGCACTATCACCAGCTGAGTGACTTACCAAAGCATCTACGTAACATCATCATTGCCAAAAGCTATCAAGTGATGTATCAACAGTGGGGTACCATCCATACCACCACCGCACCACACAAGAGCAACAGAACTGAAGTCCTCAGGTGGGCCTGGCTTTGGCTGGCATCTTCTGTTTGCAAAGTACAGTCTCATTAGTGATTGTTATCAGTCCCCATCTTTATTTTGCATCCTTTTTTGGGTGAAGTTTTTTATACTTGTGAATGTAAAGAGGCAATGGTTCTTGGGCTCCATCATGGAATGGTTTAGGTTGGGAGGGACCTTAAGTATCAGGGACACCTCCCACTGGACCAGCTTGCTCAAAGTCCCCCTCCAGCCTGCTGCAGCTCACCATGTATTTGTATGTGAAGTGCTGTATTCTCCTGATCTCGCCACACATTTTTATAAGAACCAGGCAAGCCATAATAAACTTAACAGTAAGGGATTGTGCACACAGATAAGACGTTGGGAGAACAAGCTTACTTGTTAAAAAAAAGGGAAAGTCAGCCCTACTTTATGCTTAGAAAATAAAGGTCTCTCTTTAATAAAGTAATCCGTAGCCAAATCTTGACATTACAGAAGGTAGCTTACAATACACCTAAAGCAAGTTTGAGAATGGACAGTAAATACTAACTATACATCCCCACGCGTCTTTTCTTGAACCCAGATACACTCATATACCTGTACAAGTGAATCCAAAACACTTTGTAGCCCTGTGCTGTCAACCTTTTGAGACAGTCTTCATCAAAGAGCAAAGGCAGGCGAGGGGGCACACACAGAAATGACAGAAAAACATCTCTTTGCTTCTTACTTTACCTGTATAGGGATATTCCCAAAACTGGATATAAAATGTCCAATCCTGAAAGGTAATTTTGGCCCAGTTTTCATACGGCATTTTTTCAACCTATCTGAAGGACTTTAAAACTTTTCTGTCTTTATCTGATCAAAATTCTACCCTTCCTCCTGCAGTCCTGGCATTCTCTGTGGTGAGACTGTTTCAGTATCAATATTAATATTCAAATGTCAAGTTTGTGACACTACATTTCCTGTGCTATTTAAAGCATTCAGAACAATTATTATCCATGAAATATTAAACAGTAAATTTTAGCTACCTGCCTACAATTTCTGCAGCCCTAGCTGTGACAGAACAGCACTTACACCAGTCACATGAAATTTTACATAGAGATGTATTGTTCAGCTTTTCTAGCAGTACTCATACGTTTCCCCAAATTGGCTTTTGTTGTTTTCAGTACAGCTACACATTTTTTCTTTTTCTAGAGCACAACTGAGCCCTGAATATCAACTGAATTTATAGTGTTTAGTATTTCAGACTTCTGTTCCACATATATTCCCTAACTGATAGCAACTTTAACATACAGCAAACAACTGAGTGTTTCCCCCCCTTATATTTATGGAATAGTAATTCTTCCCTTTATCATTCCTACCGCTCTTTAAAAAAAGAATCTTTCATTTTTGCTTTTTTTTTTTTCCTGTTTCAGTACTCAATTGAGTCTCTTTCTTTTGTAATTATCTATACCGTGGTTACGTATCTTTGGCTATAAGGCGTATTTTTATTATAACATGTAGGTGTCTTTAAAAGCAACATACATTACAGCTGCACAGCCGAGAATACATTGAATTGGCACTCCTTCCTACCAAGCCGCCAAAGTTTTGGAAAAGTTTTCATATAGTAGTACAAACTGAAAATAATGAATGCCTATTGCTGTATACAGAAAGGTGCATGTTAATTAGATAAATTTTTCTCCTTCTCAAAGAACAGCTTTATGAGGAATGCACAAAACCCCTGTGAAGTCTCCATTAACAGACAACACTACAAGCTACAGATCAAAACAAAATACCCCAATTAACTCAAGGAAAAGATTTATTCTCAGTGTAAGCTGGATCATGCCATAAAGTACTACAGTATCATTGTATAGGTCAGTTATTTCCACTGTCCTCCCCTCTGAAACTGGAGGCTGACTGCAGAACATGCAAGTTCCTTTCAGTTTTCATTAATTTCACTTCAAATTTGAGCCAAAGGGATCTGATCCCAACACTCCAAAAGTCAACAGGAGGAACACCAGTGGGAACAGGGCCTAAAACAACATGTCTACAGTAGTCAACAACTCTGAGTTATATAAACGCTTGCTAATATCTCTATACTGACCGGTCATCAACATTTCCATTATAATTCTTGTACTGGGGAACGTCTGTATGTTGGATGCTATCCATACTTCTCTGCAGCCAGCTGAAAGAAATTGTTTTTGAGTGATACAAGGCACCTCCCTCTCCTCCGGAGACCTGCAGACAACTAACAGAATCCTCATTTTTCACACAAATCAACAGGATCTTATCAACTTAGGCTAAAATCAAGTTTACCTGCTTTCCTACAATGTGCTTTTGCAGGGTCATAAAAGGAAGCTTTGGTTTTGTTTCAGGAAACCAAGGGCTACCAGTTTTTTCATGTAGTATGTCATGATGTGAAATAATCAGGGCTAGAAATGCAACAATGAGGTTTAAACAACAGCTCATGAATAATGTGCCCTGCAATTCTTCATCGCTCTGTTTACACTGCATTGAGAGTTATAAATGAAGTAACAAACAGCAAAATCCAGTCTGCCAAAATAAGGAGCCTGCCACAAATGCTTTTTAAAACATAGCAGGAGTAATACTAACATCACAACCAGTGTTCATCCCACTCTGATCAGTGAAACCACCCTTGAATTTGATCTCCTGCTGCACTCAGAAGGACAGCTTTGTTTGTCTAGAGAGCCACCACACTCTTACTGTCGAACTCATTATTTTAAAGGGTTTGAAGTACCTTTGGCATGACAGAAGACACAGAAAAACAAGTTCCATTCGACAGTATGCAGTTCATACTAATGTTAATTAATTCACATTCACAACATACGCTGAAGCTGTTCCAGAATACCCATTATGGTATATTCTGAGAACAAGTACTAGGAGCAAAACATGAAACTTGGCTTAGTTTAACCAACCCACCAACACAACTTTATGCATCTTTCTAAAATGAGCCCCAGTGTTCCTTCTCCTTCCTGCTCCTGGAGGGATGCTAGTATTAGGCCCACCAAACCGCACTCATCAAGAATCAGTTCTAGAAGTAGTCCTCCTTCTTTCTGCAGAAATCAGTTGTTAAGGGGACCAATACTAACAGTTTTTAGGAGTCATGTGGGTAAAATGTGAGTGGAACTGCTTCGTGCCCTAGTTGAGAGGTCTCACTGAAGGAATGGGCATAAGTGTTGCCCTGAGCTTTTACAATAAAATATGATTGTTCCTTCTCTTCCACTTCCAGGACTCCTCCACATCTACTCATTCATCTTCAGGCCTCCCTGGGCGCCCGGAAGCCAAACCACACATTTTCAAAATGGTCCTACCACCACTCCCTTCTGAATTTCCAACTGCTTGCCCACCTAAGACATAACCCTGCTAAGGAGAACTTGCCCTGAGACCTCGGAGCATCCTGCTCTGCAGAAGCTGGGCCAGAAACAGCACAATGGACACCAGTAACACGTCACTGGCTAGGTGAAATGAACCCTAGCCTCATAGCAGGCTCTTTCTCCAAGGCCACAGCTTCTCAGTGTTCTGTCTGAGGTACAAAAATGCAGAGTTTATACGCTTAATGTTGACAGGTGAACAGCTTTGCTCTCTGTAGTAACCACAGTTTCTTTTGAAGTCCTGAGCTGAAGTTAAGAGATGACCCAGGTCAGTGTTCACACATCACACACCACAGCCTCTTTCAAACACAAGAAAGAAAAGAAAAAAAAAAAAAAAAGGGCAACACCCCCCCCAGCTACAGAGTAAACCCCACTCACACACACCACAAAAACTTTTATTTTCCATGCCCATCCAAAAACACAAATTGTCCAAAGGCTGAATACAGGCTCTCCACAAAGGAACCTCTGAGCCTGTGGGGACTGTCTCAGCTCCCTGCTGGCTCTGCACAACCGGGCACTCGCACGTATCAGAAGTGCCCTCAGCCAGTTACAGCAACCCGCTTAACATCCAGACGTCAGCACCTTTCCATCGCACACCTACTTCTTCAGATCTCTGTAAAACACACACACACAGAGAGAGAGGAAGATTTTACTGGTAGGAAGGGAAATCAGCGGCTACAGCCGCAAAGCGCCGCGCTGCCAGCCAGCGACAGCGAGCGCACAATCCGATGCTGAACGGCTGCCAGCGAGGAGGAGTCCCGGTTTAAGGCATGGGAACCACTTGGAAAGCTGTTGCCTGGCTGATTAAATCCCTGCCGAAAGGGTAAGGCTTGGGAGCAGGGAGCGCGGCAGAGGAGAGGGATGGCTCCCCTGCGC
>VXAK01024677.1:0-62256 GCA_013399435.1 Arenaria interpres
GTTCGCACCAGTAGCTAGTTTCTTGAAGAGTACATACTCTGCAAATATAAAGACAGCACGGATACAGATGTGTTGCTGTTATCTTAATAAAATGTGTTCATAATAATTGGGAGCCTGCCGGTAACTGATTCTTTAATGATGCAAAACCCATAGTGTCTGGTACATTAAAAAAATGCACAAATGTGAAGGAGTCTCTAAGAGCTCCAAAACAACAGCTAGCATCACACAGAAAGAGAAGACATAGATTGGATTCATTCCCTGGTATTTAGAGAGAGAAAAGGAGAGGTCTACAGCTGTGTAAGGACACAGAGTATTTGTAAAAAGAAAAAAAACACTTTCATTTTTCAAGAGGAAGTGAAACACTGCTAGCTTTTTCAGCAGGTTAGGTGGCTTCTCCAGGTTTTGGTAGGTCTCTTTAAGTGAAAAGACCACTCCCACATTGCTTTTTGCCCATTATTTCTTCCCAGCTGCCTTTTATAATGTGATGTGCTTGAAATGTGAATCACCTGGGATGGCAGTCTTGGCCTGGTGTGATGTGGGTCTTATTTGAATAGAGTACTGCTGGTCTTGAACATCAGTTAAAATGGAGGAATTAAATGGAGAATTAATAACCTTAGACTGAATTAGGCCAAATTTCTATTTTAGCATTTTATTTGGATATCCATTAACATCAAAGATGTTAATGTACTGAAATCTAAGTATAAGATTTCAAATATATATAAGAATATAAGAGTTCAAAGCTGTTAGAAATACTGAACTATGTCAGCAGGTTCTGCTAGTGTTGTAATAAAACATGAATTTGCCTAAAACATTTCCAGACAGTCACCCTTGTGACAAAGAAGCCAAAGAATGAAATTCAGTGTTTTAAAGCATATTCCTGCTGATGACATCACTAATATTTTTTTTAACCCATTAACTCATACATATCCTACAAATGTAACTAGAAGCAGATGAAAAAAGAGTATTACAGGACATACTATTTGCCATTTTTGTACATAAAGAATTATACCAACTACAGAGAAAATTATGCAAAATCAGGATAAAAACACAAAAACTTGAGCATATAAGTGAGCAAGATTTCATAATTCCATTTAGAAGCAGAACCTGATCACATGTTGTCTTCTAATATTGGATAAACACTGGATAAACAGATACTAATATTGATCATAAAAAGTGCCCTGTCTCTTGTCTGCTGAAAGGACATTTCCACTACAATAGCTGGGGAAGACTTCTGAATTGCCTTTAGAGATTGGTCAAAATATGTTCCGCCTTTACTGAAGCAATCTGCAGTTACTGAATCAGGTATTCAGATTACTGGTAGATTGTTTTCATATTGTTTTCATTACGAAGCTTGAAAGATATCTTAAAAGCCTTGTAGAGAAAGAAGTAATTTAAAAGCAAAACATCCATGAGGTACGGTGATTACAAAGTAACACTAACGTCCTTACAATTCATTACTGTAACTTTTCATTACCTTATTGAGGATTCAATATTGAAATGGGGCTTCCTTTAAAAAAAGATAATTCTATTTTCACAGAGGTATGCAATCTGCAAAAACACTATTGATAGTTGTGAACAAAAGGTTCATTACTACTGTAACATTACATTAGGTTTTTGGTTTGCTACACGTGGTTAATGCTATAGTATATCCACAGGCTCCTGAGACACTGTAGTTGTAGATTTCAGAGGTAACATGAGAAACTATTTTTACTTCCTTTATTCCCTCCCTCCCTATTCATAAAGGCTAGAACTTTTAATTCTCATTAAGCTTAAAACAAAAAAAGTCTGATTTGATTATGTGAGTTTAAGACCTGGGGGTTTATGACTCTGGCTATATGCTCTTTCTCTGCTTCTGACCATTGAACAAAATGTGTGCTGAAGTACAGAAATTTAATCTCTGTCATGTCAGATGCTAACCTTAGTTGGCTAGCTGATATGCACAGAGCCAGAATCTGCCTATAATAGCACCCAGGAGTTAGTGAATTAATCTAACCTGATGAAGTGTGTCTCCTCAGTGCATAAATCAGCTGGAATAATGTCATTGATATGAAAGGAGGATGTGGAGAAAAAGAAGTTTAAAATGAGCCACAGCTGAGAGAAACCTGCTAATGGATAGGGCCTTAACGTTAAGTAACCGAGCAGCCAGTGGAGTCAGTCTTGATTGATTGATTTCCTCAAAGTTCTGTGGTATGTATTTTTTATTATAAAAAATAGTTAAGTAATCTATAATGCAGTATAAGCGAACCATGATTGTTTTCATCTTTGTGTGTAATGTGCATGTTTATATTTGCAATATCTTTTTAACATTTCAGTATTGTGAATCACACCAATCCTGACTTCAATACACTTTAGTCTATTTTGACATTGTCACAGAAGAACTGGAAGACTGCAAACTATCATTAAGAAAATAAGGGTTAAACATTTTGGCAAATAAACAAATTATGTGCAATTTATATAGCAAATAATTCTCAGGAATTTTCACAAACCTGGCTAATTCAGAACCCTAATACTCCTCCTATAGAAAGGTTAGAAAATTCAATACACTTGTGTTACTTTGCACATAACAAAAGAGGAACTGCAGAAACCACTAGTCAGTTCTGTATCGTGTTTGATGCTTTAAATAGTTAATCTGTTCCAGCAAATTTACTGTACTACCAGAGCTGGATAATTTGGATATTTTTTAATTCAGGCCATCATTAGGTGTTTATTAGTATACAGTCATTATTGCTAACTATTACTTTAAGAACGAATGACCACACAGGATATGAAGTAATTTAATAATTGTAAAATTTTAGGCGATTTTATTCCCTACAGACACAAATTAGTATTTTCTCTGTGGCTCACAACAGGTTTAATGGATACAAAGACAAGACAGTGTGCAATAAAGTGTGAAGCAAAACATTAACTGCAAATAAATAGAGGAATTTCTCCTCAGTTATTATAGTTTCAAGCTTTTAAATGGCATGGCATCCTAAATTTATATTATAATAACAGTTAAGTGTGCAAGCTTCTCCAATGCTCACCTAAAGATTAAGTGATGTTAGAAACATGTATTCTCACAGCAACTGTTTGTGCAGCAAAAGCAGTATGTTAAAAAAAATAAATAGGAGATTATTCTTTTTACATAGCGAGTGACAAAGCAGAATTAAAACCTTTGGTCCTGGGTTTTCCTTCAGCTTCAACAGGTAAAAGCCTCTCCTTATGGTGCAAGGATCTGTAAGTGCTAAACAGCTGAAAACATGAGCTCATTGGGAACTACTGATTGAAATATAAGGTTATGGTTTTAAAAAAAATTATAATAATTTTTTGAAAAAGGTAAATTTACCCAAATAACACTGTTTACCGGGGTGTCAGGAAAACAAAAACGTGGTGGGCTTACTTTGGGCAGCTGACAGACTGTTCTCAGTCTCCCTCCTCAACAGGACAGTAGGAGAATATGAAATATCAAAAGCTTATGGATGGAGATAAAGACAGGGAGATTACTTACCATCACAGGCAAAACAGATCCCGTGGCCTACAGGGAAATATCTGCTTCTCCATGGTCTCTCCACAGGCTGCCGGGCAGGCTCTGCTGCGCGCCTGGCGCCCTCCTCCGCCTCCTCCTTCCCCGGCCTTGCTGTGCCCAGGGCCGCTCCTCACACTTTTTCCCTCACTCCGGCAGTTTTTCCCTTCCTCGGACGCGCTTTCCCAGCGGCGCCACCGACCCCACTGACGGCCCAGCCGTGGCCTGAGGGGGGAGCGGCTGGAACCGGTTGGGACCGGCTGGGACCGGCGCGAGGCGGGACCGGCGCGCGGGAGCCTCAGCCTCTCCTCACAGAGGCTCCGCCTGCACTCCCCTCACACGCTGCCAACACCCGGACACCTACCGCCGGTACAGAAAATTTGTGGAAAAAAATAAAGTAAGTTTAAATTTCTTCTATTACGCTGGTTCCTAGACTAACACCTGTTATGCTAAATCTGTTTCAAGAAGTTAAGTCAATCTGAAATACTCAAACCACTGGCAATTTTTCCTGTAAAGCGTTAGTAAAAGCTGAGGAGACCATCAGGAACAAAAATTCACAGGGACTTAAAGACGTGAACAAATATGACACCGTTATATTTGTTTAAAATGCAAGATGAAGGGGCAAGTGTTTGATGTTGGTAGATCCAGTGAAGCTTTCCCCCATCTCTGCATCTTCTGTAGTAGAGGTACAGATTCTCCTAAGTACAAGAAGTAGTAAAACAAGTTGCAGGTTTTCACACTTCATCACTTTTTCTTTAATCTCCATATAAAGATGATTAATTTCAAGCTCTTTCAGATATACGGCATTCACTGTGCAGGGTGGTAGAAAACCAAACCATCTCAAGAAGCTGTTTCTTACATACTGCAGAACTTTACTCTTCTTTTTTTTTTTTTTTTTTCCTCCCTGGTAGGTTTGCAGTAAAATCAGCCAAATGACATTAGCTATGCTTTAAATTCCAATTTCCACACTTCTTTCGTTCTGTATCACTCCTTTTTTTCATCTCACCACCTAACTTCCTTAGATTGTAAGTGTAACGAATCTCAAACTCTGGTGAATAAAGGAAAATAGAAAAAGAGGAAACTATCATGAGACTATGAATTTGTGCTTCCCAGGTTCAGAAAGTTTCCTGGGATTTGATGATATCCAGCCATTTTTATAGTTATTAGCTGCTATTGGTACTCTATGCAGTCTTTCTCACTGCCCTTAAAAAAATATAAACTGATAGTGAGTACAGGGTGTGCTTCCTCAAAAGTACTTGTAAAACTGTTACCACCATCAGGGTACAAAGCACTTTCCCCCCACAGAACTTGAATCTGATTCTACCATTTGTATTTCTGTATAAATCCAGCCAAAAATGTTGGCATAAATCTTAAGAACATTGTTTGGTGTCTGTATTCACTTAGTAGTGAAGCTACTGAGAATGTCCTCAAAACTTATGTGTATTTTAAGGGAATGATCATGGCGACCCAGGAAAGACGGGGTCTGGCATTTGTACGGCACACAAAAATACCCCTTATTTTTTTTAAAAATAGGAGAATTTTGTAGACACTGAAGTAAAAAGTTGTATCTCTGATTGCAGTGAGAACATAGTATGATTGATTGTGATTGTTCTTGTTTTTCACATGTAGATATAATTTTAGAAGCCATGAAGATTTAACTTGCTTAGACTGTGAAAGTGTTTTGTCTGAAGTAAATGTTAATTAGGTGCGCAAATAGACAAACCCTATAATATCAATATAATGTTTGTTCAAAATTAGAACAAAATTACTTGTCTACTTTCAAAAGCAAGCTGATGCATTGCTGTCTCCCCCAAAATATTTGCGCAATGGCTTTTTGGTTTTCACTGTCTTTTTAAGAAAACAAATTTTGAAGTTTTGTCTGCAGATAGCTGGAATATGCAGGTGACACATTTACACAGAATATCTGGAAGGTGGTTTCAAAACTGAGTATCACCAATATTACGATGCCAGAGAAAACCCAGTACCATAAAGTGGAAGCCAAGGTCTGCTGTACTCAGACTAAGACTGCAGCAGCACTAGACCAAGGGGATGGGACAGCCCAGGTTGTTGTGAGACATCCACTACCAGGTCATTGCTACAGTGATGGAGCAATTTGTTTGTTAGAGATTATGTCCCATATGCTGTCTTCTGTCCATGTTTTTTCATCTGCATAAACTTTCTATTTTTGATGAGATTTATTCTTGCCTTTGAAGTGCCCATCTTATTGGGGTTTTTTTCTATCTGAAAAAAAAGTTAATAATATAGTGAAAATCCTACCATCTGCCTCCAGCTGTTAGGTTTTCACAGGATACAGTATTCACCCAAATTCTAGAGACTTGCTTTCATTTTCATGGATAATTTTCTCCCAGGTATTGTATTTTAAAGATGGAAGTTACATTTTTTCATATCTATATTCATGTATTTTAACCTTAAAGTGTCTTTCTGTCTTCATCTTAAAATGAAAAGACCTTCCCTCCAGAAATGTAGCCTCTCAGTTTCACTATAATGTTTTTCTACAATTTTATATAAAAGAATGACTGTTTGTGGCCAAGGTAGCCAAATGGTATAGTTTTCTTCCCTAGGAGTCCTTTATATACTCTCATATTTTATAATCAGTGAACATTAGCCTGGACTCTTCTTGCAATTACACCATTGTAAATATTTCATCACTCATTTTAATGGGGGATTGTTTGTAGATTACCATGTGGGGTTATCTGTATTTTGCAGCACTTGATATCAAATGCTAATGAAAAAAAGTATAAAATCATGACAGATATGTTACAAAAGTTCACTGGCAGTATTTATGGAGAATTAAAGGTTCATAATGAATGAAAATAGCAGAAACCCTATTTTTACTGTAAATAATCTCGTATGAAGTTTAGTCTATATTTAACTGTGATGCCATTCATGTATGCTGAGTTCCATTGCTTAAACCGAACATTTCTGATAAGAACATTTGTTCTCTCACACTTTATAATACAGTTTGGTTTTTCTTGTTTCTCTGGGGATAACCTGAATCAACAGCATTAGAAGTGGTTTTACACATCATATTTTGCTGTCCTCTTTGTTTCCTGCTATCTGCGTGCTTACTTTTTAAATTAAGGTAGCATAAAATTAATTTGCAATCTTTTTTGGACCAGAAGAACCTCATAAAAATGATCTTGCTTTGCTTCATTACAACACCTGCTTGCAGTAAGATGGGATCTTATCTATTTCTGTAATAAAATGCCATGGTAGAGCTGTGCTCTTAATTATCCTGCTAAATAATGGGACACATTTAAGGCCTTTCCACTCCATCTCCCAGTGCTCATTAGTGCCATTTATGAGTTATTTGTCTGCCAGTTTTTGCTTTTCCACAAAAAAAATAGTGTTAAATGCATATTCTGATATAAAATGAATGCATAATTAATAGTCCCTCCTGTTTCAGAATTTACTCTTTAATAATAGAAGCAATGCCAAGCATTTTAATGAAATCCAATACACTGATAAGTAACCTAGGTATCAATATCTCAATGTATCTTATTGTTGCAGAAAAAGAAGTATCTCGATACAGCAGTTTTAATGGGTTAAGCAGTAACAGTTAGATAATGGGTTTATAACTCTTCTTGTTCACTTGGCATGTAGAACTAATGAAGTATTTTTCAGTTATGATAGATTTACATGTACATTGTCTATCAGATAGCTAATATGGAATGAATACCTTATTATGAAAATGTAGGATGAGCTGAATATTATAGCTATTAGAAAGTGAATTCTTAAACTTGTAATCGTTAGTGGGTAACGGGGAGTTAAAACCACTAAATATTTTGCTAATAAATATTTTTTTATATTGCAGAAACTTATTTAACATCTAAAACAGTTCTTGGGGAAGTGTTTACGGTGTTAAATATAAGTTGGGAGTGATTGATTAACAATTTATTGATAGAACGTTAATACAAATAAAAAGTTTTTAAACTGACAATACAGAGTACATCACTGAGCATTAATAATTAGGAGATCGTCAAATAAAAATACATGTCAATTTAGTTAGCACACTTGAACTGTCTGATATTAAATGACATGGAGAAGTTCTTAAATGGAATTCTGTTAAATAAAATATCTCATTTCCTTTGGTATATGCTTCCAGTATTAAGACTTGCTTAAGAATAAAACCCGCCTTTTGTGGATTGTTTAACCAAGTGGTTTTGATTGTCTGGTTGCGAGTACTTCATTAGGGCAGGAACAGATTTAGAGCATTTTTTTCTTCTCAGAAAACATGAAGTAGATAATTGACCTAGAAATGGCTTTGACTTACTCCCAGGTATGTGAGTTGTCATAGTGGTCCATCGAGCAAATAGAACTGGATTTTCCTCTGGTCAGGAGGCAATTTTTGCTCAGAACACAAAAAGCACATCTCAATGAAGAGCATAACCATTCCTACAGCAGATGGTACCAACTGGATCATAACAGAAATTGGGAATGCAAACCCCTTGGAAGCTGATGAGCATCCATCTACGGAAAAACCCCGCAAGCCCAGGTGCGCATGAGTTTGTGTTGGCTGTGAAGAGGCTACACAAAGTTGAAAATGATCTTTCAAAAAAGATTAAATGTGTTGTAAACCTTAATCCCAGTATGAATGATCCTGTGGATGTACCTCATTTGGTCCAAATTTTGGAAAATATTGCTAAAGCTGATAGTGTTAAACACCCATCTGAAACCACAAGATCCATTCTTGCTGCTGCCCTGTGACATGTCTGCTTTTCTTGGGATAAAATTTTAGAGGATTACAAGCTTTCGATTCCATAGTCTTCAGTGCAGAGGGAAGGACAAAAAAAGTGAAAGAGGCTTCCCTCCAGAGGATGGCACTCCTGGGTTATTGTCAACAGTGACAGACCAAGGAAAGCAGAAAAAACACAAGTATGTCCTTCTGGCCTAGCATAAATGGGAATCTTAAGCTAATGGCATTATTAGACTATAGTAATGGTTGCTGGCTGTTGCTGGCTAGTGCATTACCATTTGTCCTGTATCAGAAAGGGCCAGTTACCGTGAGGGGCAATCAGCCCCTTAATATAGCACATTTAGTGAGCAATAATGGACTTGCCGTGGGAGATGTGACTAACCTGTGGTCTTGTTAGGGACACAAAATCAGACAATGCAGTTCCTAAAAGAAAGGCTGATGAATTATGTTTAAATAGGTGTCAAGCTCTTGGTTGCTTACTTCCTTGCTGTAGTTCAAGACAGAAGAGCAGCACCATTTCCACTGATGGCACTGCTACAAAATTCAATTTCCTACAGGTGCTTAAAGAGCTCTGTTACATAATAAAATTTCTGTTATTTTATTCTGCATAAAAAATAGCCTTGTGTTTTACAGAAGCCACAGAGCTTATGTATGAGGGTTTTTTTAAAAAAAAATCAAACCAAACACCCACCAATGAACAGGAAGGGAGGTAGAAAAGCAAGAGAGGAAGCAGCACAGAAGGGAGGGCAGGGAGAAATAAGGAAGAGCAATAAATGATAGAATTGCCAGAGGGTGATTGGCATTTAAGACTGATGACTTTTTCTTCATCTCTGGCCACTCAGCCTTCCTCCAGAGGCGAGAAAAAGTAGCCCTCATGACCTGCTACGTCAGTGCTGGTGAGAAGAGCCATATTTATTTATTTTTACAACAAAGAGGAGGTTTGAATCTTGCAGACAGATGACAAAATGGTGTCAAAAGAGCACAGACCAAAAATGCAGAGTTGGAAGGCTCAATCCCAGGATGAAATTTGACAGGTATAAACACAGATCGCAGAAACAGAGCCATATGACCAGCTCATCGTCTTCCTTTGCCTCTCTCACTAAAAAAGCAGGTGACGTAGGCCTTGAAGAATATCTGCTTAGCCTAAAATTGATAGGAAAAGAGATGGGAGCTTTGCAAACAAAGGAACTGTTTGATATCCTATACAGGTCTTAATGCTCAAGGTTCCCTGTGGAGAAGAATGTGACTATTTTTGACTGTTACTTTATACAAGGTTATTCAGAAAGACCCTAAAACAGATTAGCTGCACAGTCATCAGCTCAGGGACAAGTGTGGGGATGAGAAGGAAGGAATAGAAAAAAAAAAATAGTCCTCAATTTTCTGGAAAATACAAGTAATTGTATCATCCTTAGGGCTGGATTAGAATGAATTCGGTGTAATTTCACTTATGTGGACTAGGGACTATATCAGACATCTTTCTATGACTGCAGTCCCATTGAGTTTTTGCACCTAAATCTTTCATTTGAAGCTTATATTTATGTTGATAAACTAACGCATCCCATAAGAAGTTCAGTTTACTATTGAACTAACAGCATGCTCTACGGTGACTTGTACCAACTGGTACTCAAAAAAATTCCTGTGTACAATTTGGGAGATTAGCACAGACCAGAGGTTGTTCCCAAGAATCAGTATTAATATGATAACACATAGAGGAGTGGCAGGGGCCCCCCAAAGACTTATACAAACAGGCCATGCCATTTGGCCTCAGGGCTGGACAGCATTTTCTTGCACTGCATAATTTACTGGAACAGACGTCACAGAGGGGATCTTCTCCTGAACATGCTGAAAGCTCATTAATTATGTTCAGCATAACTAGTGTTGAGCAACAAAGTGAACAATGAAGATATTCTAAAACAGAGAATATGATTTCACATCTGTCTAGTTTAAAAAAATATCTGTATATTTTGAATGCGGAAGTAGAGCTAGTGATGTATATTAAGCAATAAGATCCTGATTTTGGTCTTCTGAACTAATTCAGGGAAAGCCAGTGATACAACGTGGTGTAATACTGAGAAATGTTAGATTAGAATCAGGCTATGAATTCTTACAATTCTCACTTGTCTACTTACTGTATATAAGATAACTGCAACTAATTAGGAATATGAAAGAAAAGAAAGATAAGTGTGTACAAACATTACAGCAGAGATTAAAAGTCTATTTACATGCTGTTATTTTTAGGGTAGAATTTCTATACAAAACATTGATAAAGGTAGCTGTTCTAACCAGCAGCTCTGACTTGTAGTTATCTGATTATATATCTATTATATATCTAAAAAGATACAGTAAATAAATCCAATCAGAAAACAAAACGCCATAGCCCTGGAGACACAAACGTATAGTGCAACATTCTGCAGAAGCATTTGTATGTTGTTTGAGTCTACCCCTCAGCTTTGTGCTTTGAGATTGCTAATTTAGTAGAGAACTAACGTTTGAAAGAGGATGTGATGTGGAATTGCTTAAGAAATTGATTAGGATGCTTTGATATTTCCAGTGATCTAATAACAGATATTCCTAATGAAATAAATTGTTTATGGTTATTTGAATTTACCCCATTAAGAAATACAGGTTTGAGGGTTTTTGGTTTGTTTTTTTTACTACCAACTCTTCATGTAAATGAAATAAACTTGCAAACACAACAAAGGCATTTCACCTTAAAGCAAGAAAAACAGAGATGCTAAAAGCACTTTGGGAGTGATTTTTCTCCCATGCAAATGAAAGTGTGTCTCTGAAATAAGTACTGGATGCATTAAATAGTCCTTGCAATATTTATATATGTATTAATAATACAAGGTCTAATATTGATATGTAAGGAAGTAATACCATTGATGCCAATGAAGTAAATCATACTAAAATCAGAGTAAGATGAATAAAAATGAGCCCCCAACTTACTAATTGCACAACACACGAAAGGTATGAATAAATCTAGACCCATGGAAACATCAATTAGATGAAAGCATATAGTACGTAAACGCCAAATGGTAAGAATTAGCCTGGATCTAACACTTTAAGTTCAGAGTTTAAGCTTCACTCCTATACTGGAACTATGCCGCCTTCTGAAAAAACAAAGTAATTAATAAGTTATTCAAAGTGACTAATAACTAGGCCAAGAAGGAACTACAGCATTCTAATCTGAAAAACAGGAGTAACAACACAGAACTTATTTCACTGCGTGATTAGTAAAAATGTAGACTGGGCTTTGAAAAAGAACTGGTTGAAATAAATGATCTGAGAACTGCATTGACAGTATTGACTACTGACTGTGTTGTACAGCAAAGTCAGAAATTAGCAAACTACATATTACAATCACAGGCTTGGTAGCCTCAGATATTTTTCCCCCAATCTATCTCTCTGGAATTTACTTTTTTTAAACGTTCTTATTCTACCATAATTCTCACAAACTGGAAAATCATTACAAAGATGTCTTAGTTTTAAAACAAAAATAATACACTGAGCTGTGAAGTCTTAAGTAACTGAGTTACAAATTGCCACAGTATGGATCAAGTTACTTTCACTGCTGCTCCAGCAGCTCAAGTGACAGGGGAGGACTAAAACGAATGAGTTTTTGTCATCACTTGAGGTAGAAAATTCAGCGAGAGAAGAAGTGATACACAGCATTATATAATATAGATCTGCCGTCTATCACTGTACATAATAAAAGTGCTGCTATTCCCATGTTTTGACCATCCAACTCTGTACCAATTGTACTATTTTCCATAACATTTTTAATCTCTGCACTATGTACCCAACTTACACTTCAGGAATGAGGCTTTGGTTCCACTGGGGTTGAATTCAGTGAGTGAGGACTTCGTCTTACTCATTCATATAAGTAGTCTATAGATTAGCCTGGAATTATTTATCTGAGTAGGATATCAGAGTCAGCTATTTATTTTCAGCTTGTCCTGTATTATTTGATTTCCAGCCAAGTATAAGTGGCCAGCTGTAACACATTTTCAAAATGAGGCACTTAATGAACATGTTTAGCGTTAATATAGTTATTTATGTGTTATCTCTCACTGTTTTATTGCAGATGATAGGAAAATAACACTGTATATTGTTGAAAAAGGGTAACTGGGACATGATTTTGTGTTTCTAGAAAACAATATTAAATTCAGCAAGTGGGAGTTATTGTTTTAGAAAAATGAACTCTTAAAAAGTATAGAAAAACTGGGAGGAAAAAAGCTGATAATTAAAGCTTCAAAGAGGCATCAAGTACAATTTGGTGTCAGATAAACAGAATTATACACAACAAAATACCAACAAATAAAAGCACAAAGCAATAAAAAGAGAATTGTGCAATTCTAATTGTTTATTTATTTCATTTTATATAAGATAGAAAGCACACTTAGAATATATGCATCAACTCACCCAAGATACTGCAAAATAAAACATTAGGAACATCTGAATGCAAAAAAGGAATAATCAACATTCTTAATTTCAAAGTGCTATATTATGTGTAAACAAAAGCATATGAATGTGACTATAAAAACAGAATAATGCAGTTCTTCATGAAAATATCTCAGCTTTGCAGCATGGGAACTCATCTTGCTGCAAAACCGCACTGAGGGCCTAAGAAACAAGTAGCCAAGTCCTGTTTGTTCTACTCCGGTGAGCAGTAGTTACTTAAACGAGACAGATATAATAAGTCTAAAACATCTTCTTAAAGCCATCAAAAGGATAAGCTATATTTTAATATATAGACATTATATATTTGAATATAGCTTTTCATTATTGTACAGTCAAAAAATTTCTGTTTCTGATGCAGTTTTTGTTTGAGTTGTTGCTAAAACAACTTCTAAAAAATAAAATATATCTACTCTTAGGGTCATTTCAGTAGGTGTTTTATCCAACAGCTTAGACTGGGTGTGCAGACAGTCCCTGCATGCTGAGTCTCTGGCTGTATTAGCTCAAATTTAGAAGCGCTCACCCAGGCTTTGTAGCATGTTAGACCTATTCCCAGCTCAGAGAGTGTGCAGAAACATCCGTCATTTACCTGCAGTGTGCTCTATGATTGTGTCCTGACTAATTCTTTCCATTATTTATGATGGGCACAACTCATTTTTTGCATTCTTTTAAACCTTAAAAAAGCAAACTGAAGAAGACCAGGGTGTTGAAAATGGAAAAAGTAAAAAGTGGGCTAGGCGGGCTGTGTGTCGCTAGGATGACAAAACTGAAAATTGACTTTGCGTTGGAAACATAGATCAGAGAATATCAAGAGCCACCAGAGGAAATGATGGAGAGATAACCTTTTGGTTTCTGGAAGACTAGTTTCAGTGTGATTTAGGGAGGTGATAATATTTGCTGACATCATGTGGTTACTTTCATCTTGCAATTGTTTCAATTGAGATGTTATAGTGATATTCTAAATTAAAAGCTATTTTTTGTGAAGCAAGAGGAAATTTAATCAATATAGATTAATTTAGAGCAGCTGCTATTCACTAAGTAGGAACAGTTTCATCACTGAAGAATTTTAAATCCAGCTTTTACAACATAACCTGCAGTACATTTGAATATATTCCCTTGGTCTCTGCAGTGCTGTAATTCTGCTAAGCTCAATGAAATTTATCTTGTACAAGACAATATGCTGTAGATCTTCACTTGTTTATTTCTCAGAACCTTCTTTTTTGTTGAAACATAGGTTATGTAAAACCATTAAGCCTTCCCATACAGGTAAGAAAGATGAAATGTGGAGAAGGCTGCACACCACTCTCAATGAATCAGGAGAGGTGCTTCTGTCATTATGATTCACTAGAAAGATTCAGTGTTCAAAAGCCTGCACCCTCGCTTCTCCAGGTGGGCTTTGCTTATAATGTGCAAACACTGTGTTCGGTCAAGGTTACATGAAGGACCTCCTCTTCCCAATACACTTTATAGAGATACAAAATTTGAGATAATACACACCATCTAAGGTATGAATATTGTTCATGAACCAGTAAATTTTAACAGATTGTTTTGATGTACTTGGGAGCCTACAAATATAAAAGATACCTACAACTGAGCTACATGAGGCATTTGGGCATCTTGTTTCTATTCAAAACACATTTTATAGAGGTTCCTAAGTGTGGAAATGTGTGCAAGTGTATAGCTCCTATTTAATTCAGTGGCACCTCGGTCATGTCCAAAACCTACTAAGCATCTTAGAATCAGAGAGAAGGTATTTCATATTCTGTGTTGTAGTCAAAAATCAGAATGATAATACAGAGGTAAACCTTAATCTAGTTTTATGTACGGTGATGCTGGGCTGTCTCTCTAACTCATAGGAGGAGTTAAATAGTCCAAATGCTATAAATTATATCAGTGATGGTGGCTTACCTTGCCAGTGGAATGGAGTAACAATTATGGAGATACTATGTCTACCCTGACAACAGTGGTATGTCTCTCTGTCACTCTGTATTTCATTTCCTATCCATGACGGGTTTCTGCTGTGGCAGCACTTGTGCTACTGATTGCTGTCATCAGGATGGCTTATTTTCTGGCTATCAAGTAAAGTAGTTTCTAAAAATGAGAAGGAAATTCATATAGAGTTATAAATCAGAAGTAAGTAGGTCCTCCTCTGAGAATTTACATGTCAGAAAAACTGTTGTAAGAAGCTGCATCCGGATCGTGTGCTCTGATTTCCCTCTTTATGTAAAATTGTTGCTGTAGATACTATTCACAGAGCTGGGAAGGGGCAAAGTTATGGCTTGACATTATGACTCTGCCTGCTCCCCTGTCACACATCTCATGGTGGTCAAAAGGTGCACTTCGTGTATGAATGGCAAAAGTGGATCCACAGTGAATTTCAAGTGTTTATTCCAGGTTAAGTATAAATGAACAATATATAAATTTAGGAGTAAAATATGAAAAGAAGTGGCAGTATTACTTTCAGAGTATTTTGTAAATTTACTGTGCAATTGTTTTTTCTCACTATGTGTCTCTTTTCATGTTTCATTTTAACCCCATAACTCTAACTTTGGTTGGAGAGCAGTAAATCTTCATTTTTCCTAGCTGCTTCTTTGCACCAAACTTGTGGTTCTCTAGTACTAACAACTTTGGTACAATTATGAAGTGACAACACAAGAAATTAAACATTTATCTTTTACTTATCTATATGGAGATTTTGGAGATAAATAGAATTTGAATAATCTTCCAGACTTTAAAAATGAAGAATAATAACTCAAATTATTCAGGCAAAGATGTTTGCTTTAATAATACATACCCCAGTTGAGAATGTAGATTTTGGCTTACCTTTTAGGATTTGCTGAGTTGACTAGATTATTTTTAACAAGAAATAGGTATCACCTTCAGACAAGGGATATTGCACTTATCTCAACCTGCAAATATTCTTAAATTAACTCAGAAGTTAATTGTGGTCACATGTAACACTTTGTTTACCAAGATGATGGATCTCACTCTTGCAGCATCTTCATTTGTAGCTGGCAATTTAACCACTGAAAATTCTTCTTTAAAAAAAAATATATCAACTTTTAACAATTAAAATTGATATGCCAGGGTTTTGTTACACATCTAGAATTTCCTGCACAGAAATTAATTGTCAAATAAGTTTACAAATCTCTCTTTTAATCATTGTGCACCATTTTTCAAAATTCTTTCTACATATGCTTTAAATATTTGTTTATTATTTTCTTAAAAATCTCATACAAACAGCTGAGTATTTTCAGAAATCTGAGCTCTTTACAAAATCCTGCGTATTGTAAGCCTCTACATTCACAATAACTAGACGACTGTGAATTCTGGTAGCTCAGCAGAAGCCCACTTGATATCTTACTAAACACCCACATTTTTTCTGTAGTGGCAATTTGAATATCAAAACAACCCTTCAAAGTAGATTAAGAAACAATTCGACTTCATAGTATTAATAGGCATGAAATTGGATAATTTGGATTTAATTACATTGCTAAATTTTCTTTCACAGTTTTATAATTCAAAAAACACCTGTTTAGATTAAAATTCAGTAATTTTTTTAGTTCAAAATGTTACTCGGATCTTCGTTCTTTTTTTTTTTAAATTTTAAAGGAAACCCAAGATGTAGTTGTTTGGGATGTTTAGGGAGAGTTTGAAGATAGAGAAAATGGTTTGGACAAAACCAATTTATCGCAGCTGTGGAAATACAAGATCCACTTTACTACAAATGCAATGTGTGAAAGGATATTGGCTAGCAGTAGATTGGCATGAAATTCCCGACTGAAGCAGATAGGGGAAAGTAATTTTATGTATCTCCCCTATGTGTATGTGTAATGTTATGACCATTTTAGACTTAGGTTTACAAATTAGTTATTATAAAGTAAGTAAGAAGCTGAGAGAGTATTTGCTCATACAGAAGAAAGCAATTTATGCCAGGAAGATAGGAAAATGTACCAGCTTTTTCTCCTGTAGCAATATATCTGTTAAAGAGTTGTGATTTAACGGCATTTCAGTGTTATGATCCTAGGGGCACTCAGTCAAGAGTACACTAAATATAATCCCTAATTTCTTATTATGATCTCAGATAGTGGGATTATTCTGCTTTATTGTTCCAGGAGCGCTTATGGAGAGCTGAATGGGAGTCAAGGCACAGTATGGCTGAGGAATACAGCAATTTGTTTAATTATTCAAGTAAGTGGGTAAAATTTAAGGGGAAAAAATGACAACATGAACTTTCAATACAGCTGAACAGAAAATAATAAGATGGTAAAAACACAATTGAAGTTTATTAAATTGTAAGTAGTGTCTGTAAAATGAACATATCAACATCCTTTACCACTGTAACCACAACACAACTATAGGGATGAGGGTATAAATTGAAGTTAAAGAAAGACAATTTCAGAACATATGAAGCACGCCTCGTTCACCTGGTTATAATGCATAGTTTGAATGGCGTAGTGGGTAAAGATGTTGGAACAAATGTTGTAGTCATTCAGGAAGCAATTAGATACTATCCTAGGGGAATGTATATATTACGAAGGCCAATCCTCTTTAGGCCGAATGGCCTTTTCTCATATTCAAGATGTTTTATTCACACAGTTGTTTTTTCCACAAAATGTACTCCATTGCTTTGCTCTGACGTACGAAAAGTAGTAAATACAAGACAAAATTATGGGGGTGAATGTGTGATTTTTACAAAGTCTTTATTATGGTCTTTTTTCTTTATAGTGCTTTTTATGAACTTGTCCAGATACATGACTCAAAACCTGCAATTCTTGATAGAATTATATTAAATAAAGGAATATACAGTGAATAGGGTTGTCATCCCTATGGGACAGTTGATACCATGTTCTGTCTCTGTGCTGTTTGTTCCTTGTCAGAAGGCATCCAGATTATTTTTCTCATAAGAGATTTTACCCTGAGACCTGAAAATATTCTTGAAAATATTCTTGAAAATACCATCCCTAAAACTAAACCTTTTAGTTTAGAGTAGAAAGTTTACTGCAGCTTCTGAGATATCTACTCACAGGAATTTGTAGATGGTTGGCAAGGCTTTTTAATTTTTTTTATTTTATTTTCAGGATATTCATCTGTTTAATTTGGATACATTGTTAAAGAAGTAAAAAATACATTTTACCATTTGAATTAATCCTTGGAGTTAGACAAGTTTAGATTAAAAAAAAAAAGAAAAGCAAGAGATTACAACAAAACAACAAAACTTTGGATTAGTCTTCTAATACCGTTCCTCCATAGGTGTTCCAGCAATCAAGTTAGGTAGAGAGACTAGATGGCTTAGCAAAGCTTTGGAGAAATGTGTTTTATTATTGAAGGTGGTTTGGTTACTCTGTCTTCCTGTCTTTTGTTCCTGACCTTGGTCATGCTGTTATCCTTTGAGGAAATGGTAAGTGGATTCTCCAATCCCTCTAGTGTTTTCAAATTATATATTACTGTTCTGGGTTTTTTTAATGATCACATTCCTTATAGCTAAAATGACCTCTAGAGTCATTCCTAAAGGACTCCTTAGAGTTTGTATACATCACATTTTACTCTCTGTGTGTACATCTTATTAAACCCACTACTATGCTTTTAGACATTGCAGGAGCTTTGTCACATTCAGGAGGTACTAATGATCCTTTATATAAAAAAAAAAAAAACAACAAAAAGAAACCCAAACAACTATGTGTAAATTAGCTCCATGCAGGATTTTTTTTAAAAAAGTTTTGCTGTGTCACAAATATGCTACTGCAATACTACTTTTATACTTCTTAATTTGAAATTATGTTAATCAAAAAAATTATTAGACTGCACTTTATAGGAAGTCCAGACTTAGACAATTGCATAGTGATTGCAATTACACTAGTTTTAAAACACTTGGATAATACTCGTGTCAGCTGAGTTTCCCCAGCCTAACTATACACACCTGCTCAAATCTGTATGACCCTTATGGAGGGAGAATGCAAGGGAAATACATCCTGCACCTACAGTACAGGCAGGTAAGGTTTCACTGGTCTATTTTCAGGTACTTACTCTGATCTGGGCAATGAATTCTTTCTCCCATTTAAAATTAACAAAAATATATCCTGCTGTAGAAACCTGATTTTTAAGAAAATGAGCATTTCCCCAGCTTTTAAGACTGTGATTTCAACAAGTCATATTTGTTTAAGAGGATTTTTGAAATTTGGGTGACAGTTCTCTGTCAGAGCTGAATAACCAGGATCAGAATCCTGCTGTGTTTATGCAATCCTGTCACAGTACAGGATAGACTAGAGGAAAATATGAAGTTAATTTTTGGATTTGTTTTTGTCTTTTAAACCAGAAAATTTCCAGCTGGGTGCCCTCAGTAAGTTAGCATGCGTGTTTTGTTTTCTGTCTCTTTCTGGATTAACAAGTTTTTGAAAAACTCACTAATTGGGATCAAGAGGGATAAAGAAACACATGAAGAAAGATAAATAATTGGGAAAAAATGGGGTCTGTGGATTGAACTTATTTGATACTTAACATTTTAGAAAAAAGCAGTTGTAGGCATTTGTTTGGAGAAAGATACTTTGAAACCTTATGAGGGTTTTGCATATATGTTTTATACAATAAAGTTAGATTTTACTTTTTTGAAAAACAATGTGTTAATATGTTACTTAGCTACGTATTCTTGCTAAGTAATCTTTGGCACTGATTTTGCTAAGTACATTAAAATGCTATTTATGTTTTACTATAGACATAAGAAATTCAATTTTTGACCATTTAATATATAGATATATTAGCCCCTCTTGAGAATCATGCTATTCCTATGAGATATAGTGAGTCTTGTCATTGCTTAACTACGAAGTAAAGCCCTGTGTATCAGTATGAAGTGTCTAATGAAATTAGAAACATCTGTTCTTGCAGCTTGTTGCGCCCCCCTTGAGGGGACAAAGGGAGCAGGATGAATGAAAGAACAAAGAAAATGCAGAGTAGAACAGATTTTGGAGGGAACAGAGTTCTCTCTGAAGCCTCTTGCTTTCATGCAACTTGTCCTCCAGCCAGAACTCCTCTCTGCAAGAGGAGAGCAGAGAAAGAAAAGATTATAAATGGTCCCACAGCACAAGCAGTCCTTGAAAGGCCTTTTGCTGGTGTGCTGATTTGTCCATGGAAGTTTGCTCTGGCCTGCTGTGAAGGAAATTTCATTGCTAAGGCACTGAATGCTATTTTACCTTCTACAGAGAGTTGTGCTGAGCTTCCTGCTGAGTTGACAGGCATGTTCTTATTCTTCATTTGCTACTGTTTCTGAGACATCCAAATCAGGCCTTTCTCACATAATAATAGTTGCTTCTGTGACTACTCCATGATCTGCACCTACTGTCTGTGACTAGTGAGCTTCACCTGAGTGGAGATAAGGTATTGATAATAGCAAACTATTTTATACAACCAACAAACTTGAAAGACTCCAATGTAGGAGCTGTTTCTTTGGCTAAGTACTGGTAACACTCGGAGTATATGTTGCCTATATCTTTATCTATTATCATTATCTAGATTTCTTACACTGCATAAAAGCTTCCATTGTTTGCCAGGCTCTTACATCAGTAATGTTATACTTAAAAGTTTAATTGTCAAGAACAATAGTTGAGGAAGCACTTTGGGGGGAATCTGTGGGGCATAGCCCCAGTGCCAAGTAAATGGCTATACAAGACATAGTCTGTCGGGCCCAGAGAAATCTCTTCCCTAATTACATTGACGGTCATCAATATTTAACATATGATGCTGCCGTGTTCCGTTGTACTGATTAACAAATACTGTTTAGTGAAAGGGGATTTACAAATGAATTTACTGTGATGAATAAGAAGCTATAATTGAGTAAACACTCTAGAACTCCTTTAAAAATGTAATCTATATTAAATGTAGAGAATACAGTTCATTATACATTATACACGGAAATGTGACTAAATCGTCAAGCCCACTTTTACAACTACCTTATAAGGCAAAATGTTTGATTTTCAGGAATTCTCATTACTGCAGCGTGACAAAATAGTTCAAATTAAACTAATCAAATAACTGTACAAACCAACTGCTAATACAAGGTATTTCCCCATTATTTAGCATAACTTCAAATAATACTTATTAGCCAGTTCCACATTTCATGTGGTTATTAGAAAAACAGGAAATGCCAATTTAGCTGGAAAAAAGAAACGGCCAGAAATTCTATTTGTAGAGGACAAACAGGAGCTCTGGAGTGACATAGATTGATTTCAGTGGAGGAGGAGTACAAGGGAATGATCAGACTGAATTTTTTGGCAAGCATTAAACATGCGGGATCAATGTCTTGTGAGTCTGCATATGATCGAATTGCGGGGACAATTGGGTAGGAAGAATGGTTGAGCCATCTGCTGACTTAAGAAAGTGGCTGAAGGGATAAAAGGAAGCAATGTGTAATGGAGATCTATGATTAAGAAAACACATGAGGAAATCAAATGAATACTAAGGAGGAGAGAAGGTAGTGTGGAGAAAGAGATGGCAAAAGGCAAAGAAGGGCTTTATATCTGCCAAAATCTGTCGAAATACCAACCCTTGTCAACACTACCTGTATTTTGGCTTGGGAGGAACTTTGGTCAGAAATGGGAAGACTTCTGAGTTTGGTAAAACTAAGAAAAACTTGGATGCTTCTGCAAATTTCATATTATATAATATTTTGCTTTATCACACTTAGTTTCTTCAGACCTGAATGTCTCCTCTCTCTGTGGGTAAGGTTGTGATAGATTTGTTATTTTCTGTTTTCAGGGAAAAAAAGATAGTTGGCCTCAAATCCAAAAGCTTGTTCCAACCGCATAAACTTCCTTTTCAAACAAGGCTTCACACCACTGTTTTGGGTGGGTTTTTTTTTGATTTGTTGGTTGGCTTTGGGGTTTCTTTGGGTCCCCCCTCCCCTGTGAGGTCCTCCTCCCTAAGTACCTTTCATAGCAGCTTAAATTAAGGAAAAGCAGGGCCTAAATCCTTTCCTTTCTCAGGCTGTTTTCTGAATGAAAACAAAAAGTTCTCCTTTCCTCCATGTTTGCCTCCACATCGCTATTGCATATACATTTTTTTCTTCCATAGTTACCGCAGCACTGTAGAAAAGAGCCATTAGGACACCACAACACAAGTGGAAAAGAGAGCCCCTGAGGACTATGGAGCAGTCCCTGGTACTCAGTGAATGTTCCCAATGCATTGCAATAAGCAGCACAGGTGTTTCTGGAATTCTGAAACTATCAAAATTATTCTATATTTAATTGCCCTCAGACTCTCCCATCCATCTGTTTAGCTGGTTTGGATCAACTCACTGGGTAAAATAAAAGAGATTGATGAGCTACTGCTAATGGGTCTTGAACACTTCCCCCCCTCTCCCCCCGCCCCGTAAGGTATGTTTATATAACCATGTTTTAATTATGGTTCCCATCTTGTGTTCATTCCATTGCTACAGAAATGTTTACAGAGCGAGTTTTTGGCAAGGGAGGGATGGGAGAGGGTAAATCTTGGCCTTTAGTTGTTCTGAGCAAAAGTTCCTACTGAATTACATCTTTGCTGTTTTGGAAGTCCGAATTAGCATTGCAAATTCTAGTGTATAATTTTTAAAATTTTACAAGTGAGAAAGTGTTAGCACAAATTCATAGTTTTCAATATATCCATGCCATGCCTACTATTTAAAAACATGTCTGTGTTTTTAAAGAAATAAATTATGCATAATCTCATACTACATGTCACTATTTCTCTTGGCATCCTGCTATTTCATTTGAATCCAAGAAAAGTTCATAAAGATTATCTCTCTAAACTATAATTTTAGTCACTCAGTTTGGCTGAGGGGAGACCTCATTGCCCTCTACAGCTACCTGAAAGGAGGGTGTAGAGAGGTGGGTGTTGGCCTCTTCTCCCAAGGGAATAATGACAGGACTAGAGGAAATGGTCTGAAGTTGGGGCAGGGGAAGTTTAGATTAGCTATTAGGAAGAATTACTTTCCTGAGAGGGTGGTCAGGCACTGGAACAGCCTGCCCGGGAGGTGGTGGAGTCACCATCCCTGGAGATATTTAAGAAACGTGTAGACATGGCTCTTCAGGGCATGCTCTAGTGCCCAAGATTATTGGTTTGTGGGTGGGTGTGATGTGGTGGGGTGTTGTGGTTTTTGTTTTGTTGGTGGTGTGTTTGGGGTTTTTTGGGTGTGGTTTTTTTTGTTTGTTGGTTTGGTTTTGGTTTTGTTTGGTTTTTTTTTAAGGTTGGACTCCATGATCTCAGAGGTCCCTTCCAGCCATGGTGATTCTGTGATTCTATTAAAATTTGTCTCTAGATTTCCAGAATGTACTTGCTCTTCCAACAGTCATATTTCTAGCTGCAGCTTGGGAACTTTACTGTTTTATGTGTTGAGTGTATCTTCAACACAGGTAGTACTGTTTTCTTTGTAAATGCAAACTTCTCAAATAGCAGACATAAAAATGTTGAGAAAATTTTGCATCTAGACTGTTATTTTTAGAGGCTGCAGCTGCATAGAACTTCAACTCAACCTAGTGCTCTGGTATCTAAGTGTTTATTAAACCTGAGTTGGCTCCTTCTAGTGAATTGAAATGAATCTGTGCTGTACTGAAGACTGCGTTATTCCTTTGAGGAGTGAGGTTAGCATTTTGGTCTATGAACCTAGACAGAAAGTGAAGCACGCTTACAGCATTCTGCAGTTTGTCAATGTATTTGCACAATTGCTTGTGTCTTCAAATGGGTATATGCAGTTGTCTCATCAACACGTTGGTAAACTGTGCTTTAGTTTATACTGAAAATTGATGCAGTAGAGGTTAGATCATTTCAGGTTTCCTGAACTGGACTATAGTTCTGTCAGATCCTGCAGCTGATAATCCAGCAAAAATTCCAAGAAATAGCTGATCCTTAGTAAGAAGCAGAGCCAAAACCTCTGTATGGTCTGTGCCTACCCAGAAGCTGTGAGTAAAACTTCCTATTTGTTTATAGCTCCAAAATCCTATAGCTCCTCTGTTAAACATCTTACGAGAAAGCTGCATTTGAAAAAGGCTGACATTTTCTTTATGTAACATACACGCGCGCACACACTTCTCCATGCAAATATACTGCAGTGCTGCTAGAAAAATGGATTAGTCAGAGACTGTATCATCAAAAATTTTGTGGAGAGATAATGAATGAAGCTTCACTGTATACAAAAGATGAAACATCTTTATGCACACGTTTATACTGTGACTTCATGTTCTGTTATTCTGTACTCATGAAACAGAATTTTCTATGAATTTTTGGGTGGTGTTCTGTGATTAACAACTTGTGTATGACCAGCTGTCTCTTTTTTTTTAAAGGTAATTGGTTACTTAAGTTACTATAAATGTAAACGGTGTCATGTATTAATCACACTGGTGCTGTTTTGAGAGAGTATAGAGAGAAGCTCCAGATACAACAGCTGATATAACCAAATATAACCAATATTACTGAAGATGCTAGTCCTGAGTTCTTGTTCAAGGCACTGACATCAAAGAGAATCACACCTCACTAGAAATTTCAAGGCTCAACCAAAAGCAGTTAAACATGTATCACAAACACTGTCCTTGAGACACCATGAAACTCTCCCTTCATCCGTTCGTACAATTGAGTTTATGAAAAGCAAACTAGCATCTGATAATGGCCACAGGATTCTTTATTTAGCACACCAAACTAAGCTGTTCATACACATCTGTCTGTCTACTATTGACTTTCAGCTTAGGAAGGAGACATGACAAGAGTGCTTCTATCTTTCTTATTTAGCTTTTGAACTTTGCAAAAGGCAATAGCTTTACATCCTGCTTTACATACTTAGCTGAAGTACTTTATTCTAAACCTGCTTTCAACATACGTTCACAACAACCTTGTCATTCTCACCTTAACAAGATGCACCTCCCAGGTTCCAGAAGACAAGTTTTTCAAGCAATGATTTATATGAATGAAAACTGAATAGTGGCCCCGTCAAACCAACCTCAACGTTCGCTTTATTTCACTGCCATTTATTTAGTGTTTGAAGTAACCAAGCAAATTATTTTTTAGGTCTTAGTAATGATATCCAATTTCAGGAAGACTGAACAGCTTTCATTTTAGCACACTGAATCACTAAATAACAAAATGCAAACATGAAAATAGGAAGCACTTTATACAAATACACACAAACTTTACGCAAAAAGTGAATCAGAATTGTAAATGCAAATGCCTCACACCCTGTATGGTGAAAGTGTAGATAAGAATTAGAAAAATGAATACTGTTAAAAAAACCCACAACAACAGCAACAAAAAAGCCGAAACAAGCTTCTGGAACTGGAACCCATTATAATGAAGTAAATGATGGCAAGGTAGGATTTCAGCCTCCTGGAACTAGAAGTAGACATTTAGCTTAAAAAAAAAAAGGTGTTAGCTTCATGCTGAAAAACATGATCTTCCAAGTTCACACAGGAGAAATGCCAGTACAATAAATACTTCAGAGACTTTAGTCTTGTTTGTGGGAGTTAACAGGAGAAAGCTGCCATAGAGCCACACACTCCAGTGGTGTTATACCAGTCTTTAAGTAAACAAATTTAATATTAAAAAGTTATTTTTAGAAGTAATTCCAATTATTATCTAAGGAAAAGTGAAGAAAAACAGTTTTTGAGCAGCAAAGGAGCAGAGATTCAAACAACCTCAAAATGCTCTCAAGGAAATGAGATGAAATATCTTGGAGAACAGAAAGACCACTGATTTGTCACTCTGCTTGAGGGTGTACTTTAGCTTTTGAGGCTTAATGAGAAGCAGATTGGTAGCTCTCTAAACATGCATAGCACTGCTAAAAAATACAGAACAGGTATGAGGTAATGTGAACCAGGAAAAGAGTGTGGGAGAGGTAGCAATTCTCTGATCCCTGGTATTAACTGGCACTCAATCAGGACAAAATGCAAGAATAAAGCACAGGTAGAAACCATAAGTTCATGACATAAGGTTGTAGTTTTCTAGAAGTGAAGACTAGCTGTGAATGTATGAAAAATGGTTCTTATCACAAACTGGTTACTCTTTTTTTAATTCTTTATTTCTCTTTGCATGGCTTTTGTTCTAGGAGAGGTAATCGCTTGTTTGTGCAACAAACAGCTTCTCAGTTTGCTAAATTAGCTTTCATCTACCCCTCATTTTTTACCTTGCTGAGGTAGTATGTATCTTCTTTTTGCTATGTAGCAAAGAACAGGACCTCCTATATGGTGTTTCAAAGCTCTAGAATAGAACTGGCTTTCTGGAAAGGAGCCAAATTAACGTATCTCTAGCTTATTCTATCTTCAGCTTAGAGTACCTGTGAAGGATAGCCCTTCCATATTTTCTTCCTATATGATACTGTTTGAAGTCTGGTGGCTGCCTTTTTATAAAGCAGTGTTGTTAGTTCTAGGTCGATAGCCCTCCAACATAACCCACTCCATTTCTATCAAAAAAAAGAAGTAAACAACTGTCTTTGATTACAAGTACAAAATTTGGTAAAATGGTAATGTAAAAACTCTCCTCTTCACTGTCTTCCTTATGGCAAATAAGATGGATTCTAAGATGCTGTTAAACCTTGCCTAAACTATATTCATCCAATCAGCCAAACCTGACAGAGAGCGGAAGGTCAATATTTTTTGCTATTTTTGTCCCATGATTATTTTTTTTCTCTGTCCTCAAAGAAAATTGCTACCACTTGAAGAGATGTTTAGACCAGTAGTAGCTCTGTGTCCCCCAGTCATTACCTGTTAAACTTGTCTGTTAGGCATGAATCCTGACACCTTTGAATCATCTAATTTTAGAGCAGTTTTTTAATAACCATCACTCTTCCTCAAAGAGTACTTTTATGACATTAGAAATATCTTAATCCACCTTCAGTAACAGAATTGAAGAGAAAAATTGCCACAGTTATCATTATTGGAAGAAATAGCATTATATTGAAAGGATAAAATTGACTTATTCTGTCTAACTTGAAAACCACTTACAGGATATATTTTCTGACACACAGCCTCTGTGACTACTTGAGTAGCTGTCTCAAATGCAGCATCTAACTGAAGGCTAGGTCCCTTATTAATTGTCTTGTTTTATTTTTACTTCCTATGTATTTCAAATTTATAAAGGACTGTGAAAAGTGAAAAAAAAAAAAATTACTGGAATTATGAAGTTAACATTGTATGAATATGGTGGGATTTATGCAGAATGCAATTTTTTTTAACATTCAAGTGTTA
Organism: Arenaria interpres; assembly: GCA_013399435.1. Classification (NCBI taxonomy): domain Eukaryota; kingdom Metazoa; phylum Chordata; class Aves; order Charadriiformes; family Scolopacidae; genus Arenaria; species Arenaria interpres. The sequence goes on from VXAK01024677.1 coordinate 26,876, forward strand.
CAAAAGCTTGTGTTTAAAATAGCTCCACAAATTCAGTTTCTTCCACAGCAGATCTCCAGCACTCTCCAGGAGGTAGATTATCTCCCCTAATACAAACCATCTAAACTGCAGTTTGAGACAGTTGTCTAAGCTGCCTGTCAATATCTAACGCTGACATGATTCAGAAGATAATTCATCCCACAGGATGAATTAAATTAAAAATCTGATGCAGAGAGAAAAAGTAGCTTCTAGAGATGTTTGTGTCTCTTCAGTAACTACAGAAAAGACCTACAAATACTTAAAAAAAGACCTCTAATGGTTAGTTGACTAAGGTTGGGTAAGATGAATGTCCTAAAGGACTAGCAAGTCCAATAATCAGCACCTCAAAGCGATGAACAACTGTGCCAATCCAGCTATTGGTTGCTTTTTGCTGGAGTCAGGCAAATTTGATTAATTTTAGTTAATTCCATAAAAGACTGAGTCCTGCAGCTCATTAATAATTTCAGAACCCGCAGGATAACATGCTTACTGTGCTCAGTACTGCCTGTCCCCATGCTATATATTTAGAACCACTCCTGTCAAAGTTTTATCATTGAAGAGCATAAACAGTTTTCTTTCCGGAAGGTGGTGTGGTGTGAGATTCTAATTACTCCTTTTAACTGTGTTTCTGGGGTAGTTGGCTTCTAGGTTTATGCAAACTCCTTAAGGCTGAAATATCTTACAGTAGTTGTGGGTTATGTTTTAAATGAACACCCTTTATATCTTAAATGGTGTGAAGCAGCACTCATGGAGGAAGAACTTCATGTATTATTCACCTTTTTTGCATTGTATCAAACTGATTTAAATCAGATACTAAATTTTACATGAGTATTGATCATAACTTGATATCATCCATTATAAATAGCCTTTTTGTTTGTTCATACTCCTTGTACAGAACTATGGAGAGGGGCACGAAATGGACATTTAATTAGGTTTAGTAGAAGGGATGTGTGATATGCTAGGTTGCTTACAGTCTCTTTTGATGTTAGAAAAAAATATCAGATCATCATTCTCTAGGCCTGTTCCCAAGATGAAAAGATTATATCCCATTCCATAAAGACATTATTTTACATTTATAGAAGTAAAAGGAAAAACAAGCACTCAACTGAAAGTCTTAAATTATTGGTGTTTATTTGTCTAATTTGTTTTGCTTTACAAACTGTATGTTCTTATGTTTTTGGTAACTAATACCTGTTCAAATACGTTCGAGTTCATGAGTTTATCTTTGTTACTTCAAAAAATGTGACTGAAATATGACTGACAGCCATTACTGTTTTGGAAAAATCCATGGTTCTTCCTAAGTGAAAGATACTAATTTATAATCAGTAAGTAGATTTGAGAAATATAAATAGTTTTGCAGAATATGTCTAGCAAATCCATTCTGCAGAAAATTGAAGTCCTATCACAGCTGAGAGTAGTTTTTTTAAGTAGTGAAGGCAAAAAGCAGTGAAACAATAAGTCTAAGTCAAAAAATACTAAAATGTTCCTTGGCTGCCAATGAACTTCGGAGAAAACTATAATCCTAAAGCTCATTTAATTTTAGAAATGAGGATATTTTATGCCAGAGGCATTATATGGCCCAGAGCCTTCTGTTTTCTCTATTTGAATTTGAACATCAGGTGAAACAAGTCTAGGTATGGTTTATAAAATATCAAGCAATTAAAACAGTAAGAACTCTAAAGAAAAAAAGGTTGTATTTTCAAGAATAAAGTATTAGGAGAAAGCTAAATCAACTGAGAAATGAAAAAAAACAAACCATGAAAAACCAAAACCTACACAGGAATCAGCACATTGCAACAGTACTTTTCCTCCACAGGGTTTTCAATTTCCTGTATTCAGTATGTGACCTTATCAAAATGATAACAGGATTCAGCTTCTGAAAAATATAGACGCATCTTATCTGTTGTTTTCTTAAAGCAAACACCAGAATTGAGAGATGTGTTAAAAAAGTCATGGAGTGTCATTTTGGTCAGTTGGTAACTTGAGGAAACGGGAAAATATTCTGTTCCTGCTGAATTGTTTATGAGAAGTTGTTTTCTTTAGGTTTTGAAAAGCATAGAAACTCAACTTACCTAATGATTTCTCTTAGCTACTAGGCTGTGGACTAATTTTTAATAAACTAATGACTCGTCATACAAGTCTGCTGTGAATTTTCAAGGGCAAGACTTATAGGTCTACCACAGTTAATGGAGTATAGACTACAGAAATACAGACTACTGTATTTCGGTAGTTTTATAGGTTGTTCATAAACGTGTGTTTCTAATTTCTGCCTGCATGCCAAACTTAACATTCTCTTGAAGTGTGTTCAGGATACTGTGAATTTGTGCCTGCGTTTTTTCAATAGTTTCAAAGTTACATGTGGAACAGAGCATCTTAGGCTACGTCTTAGCATAGTCTATTATCTTTCTGCTTCCCCCTTCAGTCTGACATAAGAACACTCATCCGCTACCTTTAGCTTCTCAGCAAACGCTATACACGCTATTTATGGCAACAGTATTTGCCTTGCTTTTCTTTGGATGCAAAAGTATTTTTCAACTCAGGAGGAAAGCATGTGTGTGAAAGCATGTATCATGAGAAATCTTTCACGCTTTCTTTTTTTTTTTTTTATTGAAAGATGCAGGTTTGACTTCTCCCAGGCATAGGTGAGAATTGAGATTAAGTTCGAACTACAACTGAACTGGAAAACAGTCACTGTTTTCAGCAAAGTCGGACCCAAAAAAAGTAGCAGTAGCACGCAAGTTTGGCCCCTTGCTGGGTTAGAAGCAGCAATGCCAAGCTGACTGTATCTTGAAAGGATTTGGCATAAGCTAAGTGCTTACCAGGCAGATATTTTTAGGTGTCTGCAGGAGCAGAACTCTAGTTTCCTCGGAAAATGACTTATGAACTAGAGATATCTAGAGAGCTAATGTGCTGCTGAGCATGATTTTAAGAATTACAATTAAAATACCTAAAAGCAAACTATTTCACACTTCAAATGCTTTAAGCTCCTTTATGGCTTTTTTTTTTTTAACACATGGTAAGTTTGGGGAGGAGCAAAGAATTCAGCTTGGTTCTTTCACAACCAACGTTATCTACTCAATCACGCGCACCAAACAGAATAAGCCTAACATTTTTTTGTTGAATAATTTTGCGTAAGGATGAGTTGTTTCAAAATTGTCATGATTTCTGTGAATATTTCGCAAACAGAAAAAAATACTCTTTACAAACTATCAGTCTGTCTCAACTTTGTTAAATCCCTGGCACATGTAGATAAATGTTTGGAATGTAGTTCTGCTGCCTTTGTTACACGCTGTAGAATTTTCGATATTCCAGTTGTTACACGTATTGTTCAAGGGTAGCAACCCAGCAAGAATTTGGCTTGCTGCAGTGGGTGGTATTCAGGAGTATGCCGGCATACAGAATTCCAGCTGCTTCACCTTCCACTGTTTTTCTCAATTCAAGAAAAATTCACGCAACTTGCCCTTACATATCTTGCATCAGAGAAAAAAAAAAAAAATCCCTCTGCCATACAGTTTGTCAGTGGTTTACATTCAGTCTGTGCCCCACATCTTTAGTTAGATGCGGCCACATCCAGCATATACCAAGTTCTGAATAGTTTGGGACATTTACTCAGGATAACTACCTAACAGAAATTGCCTGGTTTTAAATAACACTTTTTTTGGTATGTGTTTTCCCTAGAATTTTTAGCAAATATTGAAAAGAAATCAGGCTAAAATTATACTACTAATTACCTGTACCAAATAAAATTGGAAACAATTCAAAATCCTTCCAGAGATTAGAGGGCATTAAGCAAGATAATTAGTACAAAGGTGAAAAGAGGTGATTCCTTTTCTACTTGCCAACCTCAGTGCACAGTGGTGCTAAGTTTAGGAGATGTTTGAGTATCAAATACAATGAAATGTTATACCTAATTTTAGCAACAATCCATTTTCCTAATTAAAAAGTTATTTTTAAATTTTATTACATTTTTAATAATGATGAAATGCAAACAAGTTGTCGTATGGAGAGGTACAAAATATAACTCGACAACAATATGTTGGCATAGAAATACAGCTTTGATATTTGAGTGATTTTTCTGACAAGACTGGGGAAGATAGAGTTTCTAAAATAATAGAAAAATAGAAGAAAGAAGAAAAAATAGCAAGGGAAGAAAGAGACTGTCAGGGTAAACATATTTCTTTAGATTAAGCTTTGCTCTGTTGAACCTTATCTGTGTACATTGTGTATTCCTGTTTTGATTTTTATTCTACTTCTGGGGTTTGGTTTGATTTTGTTCTAATATGAAATCTGGTATCTTATAACCTACTTTCAAGATGCGTCTTAAAATAATTTTAAAGTGATTGAGGGGATATTTTTAGGCATATATTTAAGGTGAATTTATTTTCCAAAAACATAAAGCTGGGACATTTTAAATGATCTGGTATTGTGTAGAGGAATTAAATCTGTTTTTAAAAGAACTGCATTAGCCTTTGATAACTCTGAAACAAGACATCAATAATACTAGTAAAATTCAGTCTTTTTTTTCAGACCTTTGTACGTTTTAGGCAGGCTAAATGCAGTAATTGGTATTTGGTCATGTTTTACATTGATTGACCAAAGTTATTTGGGGGCCTTCGTAGTGCTAATGGCTGCTACAAGTTCTGATACGGAACATCAAGCAGTTGATCAGCTGGAATGATAGCTCAGGACCTTCTGTCAGGGAAAGAAATGTAATAAAAGGACAAAATTAACTGGGGGAGACTGTCATTCTTCTAGATAGTACAAGGCTCAGCATAAAAAAAATTTGTTGTTGTTGTTGTCAGTATGGTTAAGTGAATCGTATTCCTGCCTTCCCTTTCCCCATACTGTAGCTTGCACAGCTATCTCTTTAGTATCTTGGAGTCCTGATTACTGTTGGAATTTTAAATACCAATTTTATATTTCATTTTCAAAGTGGATGCATAAAGAAATGTTTCTCTTAACGTACATGAAGATCAAACATTGCAGTGCCCAGGCGGAGTTTTCCTCTATTACTTGATATTTCTGGGTTTTTTCCTCTATGTTTGTATTTACAGCAGGGTGCATATACTTAATACATACCTGTTTAGTTAGGCTTGCTATTAGTTAATAAGCTTTGTTAAAAGAACCATGTGGATATGCTGCCCTTCCTTATGTTCAGTCTTTGACCTGAAACTTTGAGCATATTTTTGTACCTTTTATAAATATACTTGCATCTAAATTCATTGGGTACAACATAAATCGATACAAAAAATGAGAATATATTCTTAAAACAAGCTACTCTCTTAAAAATTGCGAACTTCTTTTGTTTGCCTCTCCCTGTTGTCAGTTCTAAGGAATCATTATAATTCCCACTGTCAGCTTGGAACTGTAATTAATAAATTGTGCCAGCAATTAATAAATCTTTTTTTCTGGTTTTTTTTTTCCTCTCTGACATGTTGAGAAGCATTTCTGTCCACTGTCTCAGATATTCTTTTTTCTTACTGAAGTGCTCTCAGGTTTTGTGGCAGCTGCTTTGTTCCAGTTCAGAAAAATTTCAGTGTCTCTATAGCGGCCAAAGCTGTTGGTTATTATTTCTGTATGAAGTACAGGGATCACAAAACTACCATGGACTACATTAGCTCTAGAACTGGAAAACCTCGTCAGTCTGTGTCCAAGTTAATGAATGCGGGTGAAGCAGCATTGTGCCATGACAAGAAGTGCTATCAGCACAGTCAGAGCTTGTCATGATGGGTAAGAAAGGGATTCTGCATTTTCTTTCTCCTCATCTATTAGCCACATCAGTTCCAAGCTCACTGTTGTCATCAGATTTTCTTGATTTGTTTAACAAATTATCAATAGGAAAAACAACAGTATTCAAAATTCATTGAAAGTGATGACTTCGTGTACTATATGTCTTATGGACAGTTTATTCCTGTTTATTCTGTCTTTCCGGCTAGCGTGAAGACCAAATAAGTGGTAATAGCATATTTTGTAATTGTAAAGTGATTAGCTAGTAAGTGTTTCTTGACTACAAGCAATGTTTTGGTTTAGTTCCAAACAGAAGAAATATATCAAAACATACAGTAAAATAATTACCATAGTCAGAAGTTTCCCAACAATCACATCTTTGCCAGTCATTGCCAGAAAAGAAATTTGGACGGACTATGAGTACCTGGGATGCCCAGAATAAAGAAGAAAGCTTGGCCCATGGGAAAACTGGAAGGTGGTAAGGACCCAGTTGCTATTTCCATTAGAGAAGAGCTGCATCAAACGGCAAGAAAAAATACATTTGACAATATTAGACATTTGAGTAGATTATCTTTGGAAAACAGACTGGATTGGATCGTCATGACTTGTGTGTCCTGCTGCAGATCTAACGGGATTCTTTAACAGAGAGAGTGGTATATTTTATGACTTCCAATTCCATTGCCAGGAATTCTCCATCCCTTTATTGTGGTTTATACCCCAGCACTCTGTGTTTAAATACTACTGAGACGTTATCTCAACTATTCAACCTGTTTAGGGAGCGCCTCTTCATTTTGTCTTTGTTAGAATTGAAATTGCAAGCAATGTCCTTAAAACAAACAGACAGACAAACCAAAACAAGCAAACAAAAGCCAAAGTAACCCCTGCAAATCCTCCAGCGTATCTGGACTGAGTTGTATAGGACTATTGTAATTTTATACATATTTATATACGTAAGTGTGTGTATAAATACATGAGAGATTGATAGCAGCAGAAATCACTTAGCCATGAAGCTGAAGACAGGTGCCATTGTTCACTCCAAGGGGTATTGCAGAGTACATCCCACCTGCACTATGCAATATTAGAAGAACTTGTGAAGTCCACAGACAAAATTGGAGCCACGAAGATGCTCAGAGGGCTGGAGCGCCTCTGCTATGAGGACAAGCTGAGAGAGTTGGGCTTCAGGCTGGAGAAAGAGAAAGCTCCGGGGAGACAGAGCCCCTTCCAGTCCTTAAAGGGGGCCTAAAGGAAAGCAGTATAGTCAGTCCATTTAGTTGAAATCTATAGCTTCTGAGGAAAAAAAAGGCAAAGATGTTGCTGGCTGAGGATAAAAGTAGACAAAAGAAGCTGTGGCTAAGACCATTAATCTGCACATAGTACAATCTAGAAGGTGCAATCTCTTTTGCCAAAATACCAGTTTCAGTTTTTAAATAAATAATATACAGATTTGTTTAGTACGTTTCTTTAACAAATTACTGTATTTTTATAATGCCTACTTTTAATTTCTGCTTCCCATTTCTGTTCTTCTAAACATCATTTATTTAACAAAAGAAGCTCACATAATGATCCTGGTTTGATCTTTGAAGTTGACATACCTTCTTACCATCTATCGCAAGATAATATTCTCTTTATCACCTATTCTCTTTTTCACAGTCAAGCTCACCACAGTTTTGTTTTATGCAGAAATCAGTCAGCAACATGACTTGCAATGCACTCTGGAAAACTTTAGTGATCGTAACAAAAAGCAGGAGATCAAGGGGCAGTCTTACAGATTCCTTCAAAGAAACAAAGAGTGTGCAAACTAAGTCTGTAAAAGCTGAGCCTTCCCAAACCACAGGGGTTTGTATTAAACAAAACAAATCAGTTCTTCTAAAGTTCAGCACTGATTAGCAGAGATGTCTGTGTTAGTAAAGCACTGCCTTACAAAAAGGTCTTCAAGAGTTTTCTTTGGGAAGTGGCATATAGATCTTGCTGTTATTTCTCATGAGGTGTACAATGAAATGTCTTAGAATAAGAGCAGAAACAGTCCCAGAAAATAAAGTTCAGAGGCAGATTGTAATCAGAAATCATTCTGATTAGGGATGCATATAGGATCTTGATTTAGGTTTCCCTTAAGACATCAACAGTGGTACAAAATTTAACATCTAAGAAGTTACATATTTGGTATTCCTTTAAAAGAGCACTGTGGCTGGCTTTTAGGAAACTGCTGATCGCAGATCTCCGATTAAGTCATCTTTGGATGGAAAAAAGGAAGATGGGAAGATAGAACTCACGATAGGGACCTCTAATACTCCCAAAAGGATTGAGTCCCTTATAATGGATGTGATCCTAGGATTTGGTACAATATAGTTGCTTATGATACAAATTAATGTAAACAAAAGAATAGACAAGGCAGACTGTAAAGGCAGAAGACAAAGCTGGATATTTGAAATTCTGTCTATACAACACTTTATCTCCAGTCTACTTCTGAAGGAAACTTTTCTTGTTATCTACATTTCAGCAAATGTTTATAATTTCATTAAATTATAGCTTGAGCTTTACCACCATTACCTAAATTCATTTATTTAGACAGAAATCAATAATGTTTGAGCATTCTTAAATATGGTATGTCTATTTACGTGTTTCTAAAAGACTTGTAGGCGGATGGGTAGAATAGAAAAAGGAGGAATTGGACACAGGGAAAAACTCTGGTTTGGGTCGAAGGCTACCCATTTCTCTGCGTTCTGCATGATGTGATTGGTGCATCTGTACCTTGTTTAGTGATGAATGTAAGAACAACTGTAAGAGAACAGATGGTGCCCTTATTCGCCTGGATTTTCTTCCTACCAAGATTTTGTTTATCTCTCTCAGCAGATTCTGTTGCTCATCTCCTTTCCATTCTGAATCGCTGTATGATATTCAGCAACTCTAAAACTTACATTCAGGACGCAATATGGAAACATGGTCAGCATGAAAGTCAAAATTAAAAAATCACATTTATTTCTGCAATCTCAAAAATTTTATGGATTTACGTTACTCATTTTAATATTCTTTTCTTCATCTGCTAACTTCTGAATTACCTCAAAGTTAAATGCCTAACGTTATTACTTATATCTGGCAGACAGGATGCAACCCCCAGCATCATTCATCTCTTTACCTGTTTTTGCCTGCTGTTTCAAAACTTTATGTTCAACTGGATTTTAAATATAGCTTAAATGGAAACGTTGAAAACATTCTAGTTCAAAAGAACAGCTCTGAACTCTGAATATTTAAAAATCTCCTCAGTCTCCTAAAATCCAAGAACATATGATGATTCAGTCACGATTATTTTTGTTAAAAATGAGTTTATTTTAATGAGTCAATGAAATTAAAGATTCCTTTTTCTGGCAGCTGCCCTATTAAAATTCAAGGTCAATGCACAGTATTGACATAATTGCACAGCCAGTCCATGTTCTACAGGTGTTGGTCATGTTGAAAATAACTACACTGATTTATATTTTCATGTGCAGCGGAAGTCCTATTCAAAAGAGAGCTCAAAGAAAACGAAGTCACTTTTCAGGATAGAATCGAGCCATCAAGTCCTTCTACTTTGAGAAAGTTACATTGACCTTACTGTTACTGTGTGCATCATTCAAATGCTGTGCTGTACCTTTTTGTTCATTAACTGCTTGGTATCATTAAGATTTAAATGATTGCTAAGGGTTAATAAGCCAGCATTCAGCTGGAATACTTTCAGAACATCGACAACAAGATTCAGAACTCAAATCTCAAACTCTCCAAATGACATTTAATTTGATAAATCCTGGGGTTATAGTGTGAAAGGAAAACTCTAATAGCAGTAATACAATCAGAAGAAGGGAAAGAAACTAATACAGAGAAATGAGGAAACCAGGAAATCCAAACTTTACTTAGTTTAGAATCTAAAGGTCACGGAAATTGTATGATTTCTGAAGTTGATGTGCTGCCAAGTGCTTGAGAGAAAAAAAAAAACAAAACAAAAAAAAAACCCAAACAAAAAACGCCCAACCAACCCAAACCCTTAGATTAAAGAAAACATAAAAACTTGAAAAAATTCAGCATTCCTGAAGGATGCAGCAGAATTGCCCTGAGGCAGCTCTGCCACACTCAGAAGGAATTTATGTCGTATAAATGTCCTTGTAATGCAGGGCAGCTCTGTTATGTGCCATATCCTTCTAATCGCATCAAGAAGACTGGCTTCTCAAGCAGCATAAATGGTGGACAAGCACACCATGTGAAATTACAGCCAATGGCAAAATTGTATTACGGCCTAGATTTCACTCACCTGCATGTAAAGTGAGTGAAATCTCTCTCCATAATGAGAGAGATTGTTTGTATCCTTTTCTCCTTTGTGCAAAATGGCCTTTTATTAATCATAAAAGTATTGATAGGTGAAGTACCTCCTAGTATGTATCTCCATAAAAAGTCTTGGACGGAACTGAAAGTGGGGTGCCCTCCTAGACTGATTTCAGTAATTTATAGAATCATCTTCCAGAGAAACATACACAGGTCTCCTCTATTCGAGTGTACTTACCGACCTTTTATTTTTTTTTATATAGTGGCACATAAATCCTTGCAAACATACATGCCTGAAGAGAACTCATGTGGAAATAGAAACAAGAGGGAGTGATCTGGAACCAATAAAAAAAAGAAAGATGTAAACTTGAAAGGAAAGGAGCTTTTCCTCCAATGTTTCCTCTAAAGGAAAGAAAACCAAAATTGTTTTTTTCCCTCAGCTAGTGAGTTACTTTTGTTTGTAAATAAGATGTCATTTTTAACTAGAAAAGCATAAATACTGAATTTAATTATAACAGCTGTCATTTTCATCTGATATTTTTCTTGTGGGCCATTCAGCTCACTACTATAGTTATCTTAGTTAATGTGTTTCTTATTCATGTGTTCTAAGCGCATAATGTCAGGAATGATTGATGAATATATTTTTCAGATCTTTAATGAAAAAGAAAACCAGTTTATTATTTGGAGTGGGTGGGGTGGGTCAGCTATTTCAGCCCACTGAGAGAGTTTAGTCTTTATTCGTACAGGCAAGGTCCAGGATATTGACTGTGCTCATCTTTTTCATCTAAGTGCTTCAGAGTAGGTGGACTGAGATTAGAATTTGGTTCTTCAATATTCTGTGCTAACAAAAGAGCATATTAAATACAGTGGAATATTGTTTTATTAGATTTCCTTTGCTTCTCCTTCTACATTTAGACTTCTGAGCAGAGACATATCCATGTATGCTAGATATATATTTTGTATAATCCAGTGTATATTTTATTAATATATCCTTTATTTGGAAACTGGGCTTTTCGAAGAAATAGTATGCTTTATTGAGCTTCAGAGCTATTTAGAGGTCTCAGATGAACCGTGTGAATTGTCTCTGTAGTAACCCACTAAGCCTTTCCCTTACATAGAATCTTTGATCCCATCCAAATTATTTTAACACTATGCAACCATCTGAACTTCCGGAGTCCTACAATCCATAAGTACTAGATTAGCTAGATAAAGAGAATCTCTGTATCGTAACTGGAGGCGTTTCACAAGGAGGGACTCAGATTTCACTCATTTTTATTTCTTGAGGTTTAGTCAAAAGGTATTATCCTTTTCTGAACCACTGCAATGACAGTTTACGTATAGGTGTAATTAGAACTATCCCCAAAGCGTGGATTTCCTTGTGATGATGGTGGGGTTTTGTGTGATTTTGGTTCTGATTTGTGCCTGATTGCCTCCAAAGCAGTTTGAATACAAGCTAACATGTATGCAGAATGATTGATCAGAGGATTGGGGTCAGTAGTGAAACAGCAAGTGAATCAACTTGGTAAAACTTAGGCGCAGATGACACCACAGGTCTGAGCTTCACTTTAATCTAGCTAGAGCATCCACTACCGCAGCAGTGGTACTAGATTTGCAAATGCCATCGTTGGAATTATGACAGACCAGTTCTTCTAGGCTCATTCTTGTCTAGGCAGTGTCAATCAGACTCTAATCCCTAGTTAAAATAAAATATATTTTTAAGCGTTCCTAGGAAAGTACCAAAGAGTTATGAGATCTCCTATATATAATTAATTCATGTCTTTTCTTTAGAACGTGCAAATTTTATTCATTAGCAGCACAGCCCTACGTTCTGTATGTGCATACAGCACGCTTCTGAACCACTTAAGGGGTTAAAGTGTAATTTTGTATTTCAGAGTAATTTAAGCAGGGTCACGGAATTTGTAGTTTCACACTTACAGAGGCAGCTAACAGCCTCACAAAAGAATCTTGTAGGCAAAACAATTGATTTCTAACTTCTTCCTGAGCAGAGAACCTTCACTGCCTAGATCATGTACAATAAAACTGACGTCTGAGGGAGAGCAGAAATACACTCAGCTTTCCTAATCCCTTGGAGGCTTGTGAAATTACTGTCTGGAAACTATAATGAGAATAGGATAATTTGTGACATTTCCCTCTGCTGTTAGGAGGTATTGATTTTATGACATTTTCATTTCTTATTATGTATTGCGAGCGTAAGACATCAGAATGTTAATATCAGATGCATAGAATAAACAGGGATGGTGCCAGGTAGTACTTTATTTATTTCAATTATTTTTCAGTTTTATGCTGTAGCTATTTTACCAAATCCCTACAGGCTGTTAGCAGATAAACAATTATTCATAAGCTCTGAGAATTCAGAATTAGAGGAGGCAGCCCATACATAAACTTACTTCTTCCATGAAGTCTACCAGCCATGTAAGATAACATCCTCACCATGCTGAGTTTTGACCTCCCTTGGTTTACCTAAGACATTAAATTTTTCAGCTGCATTGTCTGTATAATTTAGACTGTCAGTGCCTTGAGGTAGTTGTCATCTTCCTCCTGACATATGAGGGACCTGCTGAAAATACTAATGTATTCACAATAGATCCAGTCCTGTCACTTGTATTCAGCCCCGCTGCATCTTACTTGTCAGATCTTTGTGAAGGCTAAGTTCCCTCTTCTCATGGTAAAACCACCAAGACAAGGTTATGGAGAAGGCTATCTCATCGAGACTGTCTTGAAATTCTTCAAGACTTGACTTCTTAGCTGTAGAATAATACAGTCCTGTAATTAGCTTTACTTACAGCTGTGTCTGGGATCACTGAAAAACATACCTGGCTTTTGGTCTTCTGGAGAAATTTCTGTGTATCTCTCCCCTCTGTTCTTAGCGTATCTTCTTCTCATCCCACACTGTTCCTCATACCACACATACGAGCAATTCCACACAAGGAGTGAGCAAGAGCTGCAGATTCAGGAGTTCTGAAAAAAAACCAGGGAAATTGTACTGCATATTGCCAAAAAGATACAGAATGAATGAAATGCCTGGAAGGAAATGCTGTGTCCAGGCTGAACAATGGTAGCACAATTCCATTCTGCGTAAATGTATGGCAATAGGATATTACTCATGCTTAGGTGCTATTTTCTAGAATCATGGTTTTCTGCAAGAAGTCTATACATAAGAGAACCCGTTATGATATCTATGTAGCAAGAGATAGCTGTGTGGTAAATCGCTTATAAGCATGTGGATACTTGCAGTGGTCCTGGGCAGATGCCTCTTCTACATTGAGGAAATAGTGATGCAGGAACAGGTAACCCAAGGCAGGCCTGGGCCCGTTTTGTGCCTGTTCCAGCGTGTGCTGTGCCCCACAAGTCCGGCGGGCGAAGGCAGAGCTCAGCTGGCTCTCTGTAATGGAGGAACCTGCTGGCGGCTCCGCTCACTACCAGTGATTGCACCACCCGAGCAGCCTTGCCTTCAGCAAACAGAGCCGCAAGGCATTTTCATGAAAACATCATTTTTGTTTGACGAGAAACAGAGTTGTTTCCATGTTAGAGAATCCTGTAACAGTTTGAAAGACTGAAAGGAGGGAAGCTGTGCTATGGACAGGGACTGCGTGGCATGTTGCATGGGGAGCCAGAGCCCCTTTGGAGCTTGCGGCTCCCAGCACCTAAGGATGCATAAGATTATCTGTGCTATTCTCTTAATAGTGTTAGCTCTAATAAATAGCATTACAGGGTCAAGGCGCCTTTCTTGCTGAGTTCACAACGAACCAGCAGCAGACAGTGCAAAACAATACTTAAAAATCAGAAGGTATCTGTTACTTTCTTAATGCTTAGCCCCAGAATAAAGCATTGCCTATAAATTTGGTCACCGGCATTGAAGAAGATACAGCTGCTGAACTGTGGACTGACCAGTCCAGTTCTTTCTCAATTCAGCTGCAAAGAGGAATAGGATTTGTGTTTATTCTTGAAGAACGTCTGCATGTGATCAGGCTCTGGTTGGAAACATGGGCATGGAGAGGGGTGGAAAGGACAACTTGTGTCCTGGGGGAAGTACAGTTGGTTACATTCTGCTAGATTATAAATTCTAAAGGTATAAAGGTACCTTCAGTGTTCCATATGACTTTCTGAAGAGGAGGTGGAAAAATAAAAAAAGACTGAATAGGCTCTAATACATCTCTCTGCCCTTTCAGACAAGAGATACTCGTCTGCCAGAGTCACTGCAGAAAATTGAGAACAAACAAAAGCAATGAGTAGACAGTCTCACTTTTTCAACTGCCAAGTAGAGTTGACCCACAGGCATTTTTTTTTATTTATTTATTTCCATTCAAAGAATATTGCTTCTCCATAAAAATATTGAGGTTTACCTGTAATCAGCAAGCCTTTAAAAACAGATAATAAGTCTACATATTAAACATGAAAGAAAAAGTAATTCTGAAGATGCTAAATATGCATCTCACGTTCTGATGTCATATTGAATCTGTCTAATTGTTTCCATGCATACATGTAAATATATATTATACATATTTATAGATACACAAAGCCATTATATGCCATAGTAAAAGCAGAAAATCAAAACCCACCGAACTTTGAGTAGTTTCATATGTTTTATGAAGTTCTGAAATTAAGTATAATGAATGTAGACTTATCTCCATAGTAGTTTCAATGATCTGTAGACTGAGTGATAAGTAACCTCAACTTCAGGATGTATAACTTAGCCTTAAAATATATGGAATGTTTGCTAGAGAAGATGTTGGCCTAGAAGAGGACTTTAGGTACAGCTACCAGCAGTAACAGGTACATAAATCAGAAGAACTCAAAACCATCTTCAGGTTTGTGGTAGCTCTGGCACATATATCAGTCATGTTTTATATTTTATTTCCTTCTTTTTTATGAACAGTGTTGATTTAGTGTTGGCCTACATTATCGCATGCTGTCCAAATATTCCAACAGGCAAATAAGGAGAAGTCATAACAATTTGAATTCTTTGTAATCTAAATCAAGGCAGCCCATTAGACTAATTTTTTTCCCTAATACATTAATAGTAGTGTATTTTAATCTAACATCTAACCAATTCATGCCATTGATATCTTTAACTTAGCAAGTATTTACTTGCAGACATATTATCATCTATAATTATTTAAAACTTCCACTCATTTTATCATGAAAAAGTTATGGAAAGGACCAGTTCATCTGTCTGAAACTACTCAATGCTTCCTGACCAGAAGAGAGGCACACACATCTCACCATCACTGTGGATGTGTACAATGTAAGAGAAGAAATACTCTTTCTTCTTGGCCATCTGCATTTAAATTGTTACATTATGTGAAAAAACACAAGTCGACCTGGGAAACAAAAATTTTATCCTATAGTTGATGTATAATGGAGGTATAATGGATTTTAATTTTTTTTGGGGGGGTTTACTGTAGGGGAATTCATAGCACATGGATTACATTGTACAAAAATAAGAACTAAAGTATAAGGGAAAAGAAATTGTTGGGTTTATGCCTTGTGAAGTTGACTAAGTTGCAGATACTGTACGTGAACTAGATTGGTATCAAATTTATACAGAGCTTTCTCACACAATGGTGTAGTAAAGAGAAGGGAAAACCAATATCGTAATAAGGTCAGAGGATGAGAGAATAACTGAGTTGTCCAGAAAATAAAGCCACTCTGGGATCTCATAAACTGGGATATCATTCCTCTAGGTAATCAAAGACATTCAAAATGCATCTGTCCCTTATGGGGACTTTAAATGAGCCAAGCTTACTTTATCTGAAATAATGCTTTTATAAAGAAAATCTTACAACCAGGGAAAAGCTTTCCTTGTATCCCTGAACAATATAGTCTGAAAATACAGTGTTATTGAAATTCTTTTTATGTGTACTTCAGAAACAAAATCATTTTGGGTTTCTTTAAAGAAACATAGATTGTGTAGATTTTATCTGATTTATACAGTGTAATCATATTTATATCATAATTTTTCTAGTTTCTAACAATAGCCTTATAAATATTTTATTCAGTTCTTTTTCAACATAAATACTTCCATTTCTGGGGGTCACAATTTGATCTGAGTGCAAATAGCTTTAAGCAGCATGGGTCCAAGCCATAGATAGGTATTCAGATTTGGACCTAACTACTCATGTGGAATACTTAAATGCTCATATACACTGTTCATGCTGTTACGGAGCTGGAGAACAAAAGTCATCAAACGTTCCACATCATATTCCACATTACACTTTCAGAAAGAGACACAAAGAGAGAAAAAGAAAGAAAGGAAGAGAAAGAAGAAATTACAGAGGATTACTGCACGCATTTTTTAGCTTGTGTTTCTCTCTAGTAGGACAGTGCTCAGTTCATGCTTGTCTTGCACACACTCACAATGACATATTTGAGTTCTCATAATTTTAGTCTTATGCTGTTGTCTGTTTCCTACATGGAGAATGTAAGTATATTGTCTTTGGGCTGGCACCCACCCTTGTGTATTCAAGTGTTTGCCTGTATATCCCTCCACGTTCTCTCCACAGAGCTTTGTTAGTGGCAGAAATCGCAAAGAAAATAACGTTGCTGAGAGTTTCATTAAGATAAGTTAGCAGGGCTGTGGGGGTACGAAGAGAGAAGAACAGATGAGGTTAGTTATCATTCCAGTGGAAAGAAATATAGTGGGAATTCTTACTCCTTGGCCAGTGGAGAACCACAGAGGAAGCTTGCAGCTGTCCAGTGATGAGAAAACCATTGATTAATCAATGTACCTTTTGCATTAATTGATATTGCAGCAATCCAAGCATCAATCAGCCAAATGTGTCAAAAACCAGACTGATTCCTCTTCCTCTTGTTTCTGTTCCTGAGTCTCATTTTAAATGCAGCCTTAGTACATATTGGTATTTAGAGTTGGAGTTTTCTCTAAGCAAAGTCTGGGGTATCCAGCACCATATTTACCATTGCTAAGCAATACATGGCTTCTGTTCTATAGATTGCAGTGATATTTCATTATACATTCAGGAATGTGTCGTCATTGGTTACTTAATCATTATCGGACTAGCTGGCTGTTCTTAGTTTTAAATAGTTCTGTATGCTCATAAATTTTACAAATAAGATTCTGTCAGAGTATTCACCTTGGAGTAGATGGTCCAGTGAGATTTAAGAGAGGAATACTTATTTTCAGATCACAAAGCCTGTTTCACAGGCACAGTCTCTGAGCCCACTCTATTCCTCATTTGAATACCCTTATTCTGTAGAGTAGACAAAAAGATATATTTAACCAAATTTATCTCCCTTACCACAGAGATACAACTATCAGACATACCAGAGAAGCCCTGGATATAATCCAAAGGATAACATGTACAAAAAAAGACCTTTTTTTTTTTTTACTGCAATCATCTATGCAGATTCTGGTCATGCTCATACATTGACTGAGGTCTTAAAAGCATATTCTTCTACCAAGTATCAGATCCTCTATTATATTCTCTATTATATCTCTCTTCTATGATATCTTTGTACACCAGAAAGACGTGCAGCTCTATAGTTTGGGTAGTGGGAAGCACAGGAGTGTCTGCCATAGCTCTACTGGAAAATTCCCGTACGTCCCAAAAATGTATTCACAGAATCATTTCCACTCTTTAAAAGTTATTTAGCTCTGAGTGTTTGGTTTCTGGTAGAATATACCTGAAGGAGTGTCCCAGATAATCACTATTTAGTTACAGGTTGATTGACTAGATGTGCTTAGATACTGGGACACTGTAATGTGGAAGTTACAAGTTCTCAAATACCAATACAAAGCAAAAAGAAAACAAATGGAAAACAGTGCTTAATAAAGGGTAAAACCCAAACTCACAGATATTATCAGGTTAACTACTAATAAAGCTAAAGCATTATCACTATGATTAGAGAAATTAATCAACAAGAAATATCATTAAACAGTATTTCAGTTCACTTTAAAAATATTATCCTTTGCACTCTCAGTTTTTAGTGGAGTTTCTGAAGATAATTAATCACACAAATTAGGCTTGTGATGGAAAACATGCAGAAGGCTTTCTTGCTGTAAGTTATTTTTGCAACAGAACCACAGTATGTTCGTTCAAGTACTATATGCAGCAAATGCATGCAGCTACGGGTTCAGTTCAGTCAGTTTGCCATCAGTCACAGATGAAATTATAGAAGCCATTTAAAGACATCACTTAAGAAATCTTTGGAAAGACACAGCTTGATCAACAGTGTGCACTTTTAAATGTGGAGACCGTGCTTTAAATACGCTGAATCCCTTTGAAGGTACGTTTACCATAACCAAGGCATGTAAAGCCATACATAAAGTTGTTGGGCTCTTTTTTCCCCTTTAGGCGTTTATCAGTGATTTACGTCAATGGTTAATAGCATGTGAAATTAAAAATGTGAAATATCCCAATGCCGGGGTAACTAACTATACAGATCCCAGGAAATCTTATCTACAATATAGAAAATATTATGGAGTTAAGTTTCATTGAGGAAGATTATGTTCCTTAAAATCCACCAAAAACTTGCTTTGAATAACATTTAGCACACTGCTCTCTAAAGCAAAGCTATAAACATGGGCATTGGAAAATACCTCTGCTATTTCTTGTCATCAGTAAATCAAGATATTTTCAAGTTGTTTACCTGGTGTTTCAATTTTTTTTTACGTATTAAGCTACTTCAAAACTTATACTGCTTGTGATTAATCACGAAGAATGTTCACTGGCCATGAATATATGAGTGCTCAATGAGAAAAGGTTTCTCATCATCAAAAGTGGATAATCCCATTCTCATAGCATCAGTGGTTTCGAGAGCGTTCAGTAACTGAATTAGGAAATACATTACTCAAGGTGCGCAGCAGTACCTCAAATATGAAGTAGGGAACAGCACAAAAGAAGCGTGAACTTGATGACACCGGAGGTTGCTCCTGTTATATGTTTATAGCTTATGGACATTGTTGTCTATTAACTGCCATATCTATTTTGCAATAGGAGAAATGCAGGATATCAGAAGAAACAGATCTTGTCTCTTCATCAGTGGATATATCCAAGCATGTGATAAACACAAGATGTTCTACAGCAGGGGAAAAGCTTCCTAATTTATTGACAACAAAGTATAAAATTAGACTATTTTTGTCTTAATACACATTTAATGCCTGCTTAAAAGTGAAAATGAAAAATTAACTGTCTTAACGTGTTTAAGGACTCTGACTTCCGTGAAATTTTTCTCAGATTTTTTGAGCTGGCCGTATGTTTTTGGCATGAACAAAAATGCTGTTTGCAACAATGACAAGTACTGATCTTAGAATCATTCATGGCCCTTAGTGGTGTACTTGGGGCTCATTTTTTCCTGCTTTTATAACTTATCATTTTATTTTACTAATTATTTTACCTTATCTCTCTTTGGTTTTATGCCAAAGGCTTTTTTAATGAATACATCAATTTTAAGGGAAAACAAGCAAATGTAATGAAAACAAAATTATGTTCTTATAACAGAGTTGCAAGACAAACTTTCCTATGAAAATAAAGCCTATTAAGAGCATAAATATGTTTTAAGTAGAACTAGAAATTAGTGGTGTTTTCTCCAATGGTAAAGGGAAAAAAGCTTTGCCTGAAAAAGTGTGAGAGAAAAGGGCCATGGGATAGGCAAGGGTGGATTTAGAGATTATTTACCTTCCCAGATGATTTTAGAAAACCAGCCTCTTAGCTCTGACTGGATTATGCAAAACTAAACGTTTTTCACAGGAAATAATAGGTTGATTAAACATATTCTCATCCTCACCCCGTGCATCCTGTATATTACTATGACACCCTGTGATGTAGGATAGCTACAATGCAGAGGTAATAGATGGGAAATTGTTTCAGGCCCCAGTGGTTCTGGTGTATGATTATGATACAAGCTAGCAATCATAGAAATTGCTTCTGAAAGTCATATACAGCTCACCCATTCACTGAGCTACTCATGGAAGTCAGGGGATTTGTGTGCTTCAGCAAAGCATATGTTATAAGAGAGTTATTTATAATGAAGTCTTGCAGATGAGTCTTATTTCTCTAACTCCTTCATGTGGATTATAGCTTGTGAAGACAGGAAGGAAGAGTTATACCAAACTGTTCTGTAAGTCATTATCTTCCCTTGACATATGGCACACTTTCTTGTTGGAAGCAGGTGCTGTCAGTGTAGCAACCTAGCACCAATGAAGACATTGTCAGTTGTATGGTTACATTACAGTGAGGGCATAATTAGTCATTTTACATCTACTTTTACTTTATTTTGACAATTAGGAAGTTTAACACGAGAAGTCTATGAAAGAACTGTGACTTTTCTACTTCAGTCAGAAAGCAGACTTGAGAATTGAGGAGTATGTACTTCACGCCTCTTCCGAGTTCAATTTAAATCGAACTAGCACTGAACTAACAGGTTCTCTGAATGTTTCTATCATAGATATACTTAAATCTCCACTGTAAATTGAAGTAGGCTAAATGTATTAGAAATTAAGTAGATGTTTCCTTGGGAGTATCTATGTTCTTTCTGAAAAGTTTCATTTCGGATATTTAGAGTATCTGGTACTATCAGTTTTATATCATATTTGTAGTAGTATGTCATATGAATCAAAAACAGGAAAGAAAAATTAAAAAAACCTCTGAGAATATCATGGAAATTGTGCTTTGCAATTATTGTAGACATCTACACTTTTCTATGAAAACTATGAAGAAATAGCTGGCTAAACTTTTCTATTGATTCAGACTTTAAGTGGAGATTTTAAGGTTTTATGAAGTTGCTGATTGTGCTTTCTGACATTGTGGTAGCCTGTTAATACTAGCTTGGAACTACGCACTGGATGTACTAGGGTCTAATGTGATTTCCAGTGAGATCAACAGAAAGACTGTCAGATGAGGCCCTCTAATAGGCACCAGTGACTCAGGTGTGCTGCTGGGTGAGTCGGGTGCAGGAAAAAAACAGACAACCTTCAAGAACTAACAGTTTAGCTTTCGTTACTGAGAGCAGTTTGTGATTTAGGGACAGCATACCCCGACCTTCACTTACTATGTGTTAAAAGCTGCCAATATATATAATTTTGCCATTATTTCAGGAAATGTTTTGATGTACTGGAAGTGGACAAGAAAGGTTTTGTTTCTTCCTCCTGTAATCTACAGGTACAACAGCCAACATCCAGAGCTTTTATATTTGGAAATAATGAGCAATTTGAGAAGCAGTCAGCTTCAGTGGCTGAAGAAAATAGGATTCTCAGTTTCTCAAGAGATGCACTGTAGAATTCCCATTAATTTTCAGAATGGTGTTCCCAGTTTTATTTTCTATAATTTAAGTAGATATTTATTTTCTATACCAAGCTCTACTTGCATGACCTAGTATTATTATTATAATCAAAACAAACCCTCCCCAGAGATTATATGCTACGTATCTCAGTCTCTTAATGAGAACATTGATAACTGAGAAGCTTTCAGTGTACATATTTTACATTAACATCACAACCCCAAGATCCTAATAAGCCATCCTTTTCATTACGTGATTTCCTCATTGTGCCTATGTAGTAGTCAATGTCTTGAATTCTCATTTCTAGAATTTGCAAGAAGACAAGAAGTTACCTAGCAACTTAAACAGATTGATTGTCTACCTCCCTCCTAGCAGATGTAATGACTAAATAAAGGGAATAAATCTTATTTTCTAGTTTTTTAATTAAATGTTTACAACTACTTGAACCTTGAGAAGCAACTTAAATGTGTTCCACAATGGCAAACATTGAGTAAGAGCTACTTTTAGTGACTTCGACAATTTCTGTTCTTTTTTTTTTTTCCAAATTCAAATTATTACTGTGGAAAACATTAATATAAGGAAGTTTAAATTATTGATTTTTTAAGGTGCCTCATTGGCCAGTTCCTGAGATCACCTTTTACCAGCTTCATCAAAGTAAACCAGCCTGTCTCCCACAGAAGCTGCAGATGTTCACCATTGTATTTAACTATTAGGTGATCAATTCCTGAGGGGCTAAATGAGGGACAGAACTTTACTATTCATGTTCTGAGAAACACTGTGGCCTTCAGCCTGGCACTTTTTGCACTTCCCATGCATATGCTGTAATGGTATGCTACACTCATTTTCAGAGTACTTCTCTCAGTTCCATAAAAGAACTTGTCTTAAAAAAGGTGAAATTGAGTTAAGACTATGAAACAGTTCATTATTTGGCTTTTATAGAACATAGCATAACAACAGAGGAAATCACAGGACATATTTACTTCAACTTGTTCAGGCCTGCTTCTGTAAATAGAAATTCACAAATATTTTAAAGCAATGTGTAATAAGGAGAAATGAAAAGTCAAGAATAATTTCATTCAGGTCCCTTTCAGAAGGGATATAACAGTAAAATTAACCCACGTTGGTCCTCTTCTCACTAACTCCTTTCTTTATCTTTTGGCTTTCTGATAGCAGAAGACCAAGCCCATTGTTCTCCTTCACACAAAGCTCTTTATGTAATTAAAATGCAATATTGAAAATGGTAATTTATATCAACATTTATCGCAAAGTTTGTGTGTGTCAAGTGACCTGTTTTCTGGCAGTGTTTCCTACAGCAGTTTGATTTTATGCAACCCATCTGGAACAAACTCCCGGAGCATTTCAACTCTGGAATGCAATTTTAACTTTGGTCTCCAGATGGTCCAGCTCCTTAGAGTTTTACTAGTCAAGTCACAAATAAAGTTATCTGTGCAAAAATAATAATTAACAAAGATAAGTGCTTGTATTTAGCAAAAAAAATCCACTCAGAAAATTGTCATCTACAGTACAGAGAGCACAGTTGACTTTTTCTGTTGACACAGACTCATAGAAAATTAGAATTAAAATGCATCATTTGTTTTATAAAGTTGAAACACCGCTTTGGTGTTCCCCTCCCTTTGTACGTGAGCTTTACTCAAGCCCAGGCCTGCCAGGATGGGCTGGGCTCACTGGGGGCGCTGGACTTGTCCCCTCGGGGAGGCTGTGATCCTACCAACCTCTCAGCCCCCAGCTCCCAGTCCTTGTGGGGTGTCCCTCCCACTGCTCCCTGCTAGGCACAGTCTTTGGAAATGGAAACTTTCTCAGTGATTACCTCAGAAAGATGAATGACTTCCAATGTTATTGCAGACCAAGGAATAAATGAAGAATTAAGAATTTTACAAGAAAGAGTAAGGAACATCATTGCTGCTTTCAATTTAAAATGCAAACAAAGTTAAATGAAATATCCATCAAGTCATAGTCTTTTGGAATTAAATTCAGATCGCTCTAATTTGAGGCCGCTTCCTTTATTTTATCAGTGTTAGAACAGCCCACTCTTCACAAAACCACACAGATGTCTGCCTAGTAAACCTGCGGATGCAGGGCTTCAGTGGTGTCTTCCTAGGCCAGCTTATGTGCTAATAGTAATCTGCCCAGTTGTCATGCGTGTGACATTGAGGGTAACGGTACTGCATCTGCTCTGGCTTGCAACTGAAGCTCGTCAAAAGAGGAAATGTTCATACATTGCTGTGAATCTGCCTGCAATTTCATTATCTGCAAGAGGGATTTCTTCACACACAGGCCCCTTTATCTTGTCATCTTTCTTTTCCTATTCTGCTGACAGGAATAGTTATTTAAACACTTGTATTCTAACTGTGGAGTATTTATTTCTGAGAAATTATCTATCACCCACTGTGTTTCCCAGTATTGTTACTAATACTACGCTGCTTTGCAAAGTTGATAATGATTTTCTCAGTGCTTCAGAAATACTGTTCTGTAAACACTGCACGCGTTCAGAAACTCTGACAACTTCGGTTAAAATTTAGCGTTCAGGTTTTTGCAGTCATTTGTGCATATTACTCATAATGTAGACTGAATACACCTTCAGTTCACTTGAACTTACTTGGAACTTGAAGACAGTTGTTGCCTCCATTGTGCAGATCCCATTACTCCATAGAGAGATACGAGCGATCTTTAAACGACTGCTGTTTCTCAGAAAAGAAAATTAACCTGCGTTGAGCTCCGTGCTGTCACCGCTGGTTTGTATCTAGTTACCAAACGAATTCATTTATGATAGTTTTGGTATCTCTGTGCTGCACCACAGCTGTCATGGGAGGTATATCTGATGATTTCAGTGAAAACTAGAAAACTAGTGGTTTTATATGTGCTTAAGTGCTTTGCAGACTGAAGCTCTAATACATTTAACAGTCCCTGTGTGCACTAGTATATGGAAAATGAGTGTATTTGTAGGAATTTGTATTTTCATTTAACTATTCAACATAGCTGTAGGCATAGCTTTTATTAGACATATGTTTGGTTTTTTTTCATGTTTCTTATTGTCTGTAACGATTTGCGTTTTAGACAGAAGATTTGAAATAGCTGAAAAATATTAATGGTCGTTTACATAACTCCTAAGATAATTAGCAG
Source organism: Arenaria interpres (assembly GCA_013399435.1). Taxonomy (NCBI): domain Eukaryota; kingdom Metazoa; phylum Chordata; class Aves; order Charadriiformes; family Scolopacidae; genus Arenaria; species Arenaria interpres. The sequence continues at coordinate 51,308 of VXAK01024677.1, forward strand.
AAAAAAATATAAGTAAAAATATAAGTTGAAATCTTAAGGACAATATATTCTCACATATGCATGTATGCATGAGAGATTTCCCAGCAGACTGAAATTGTATAAATGCTTATTTCTCATTTTTATGAAATTGATAAATTTGTGTATGTACATCAATTTTTAATTCCTTCCTGAGATTATTTCATTCTAGCACTCATCAGAGACCGGCACACATGAAACTAGTATCTGTTTATTTCTCAATCTATTGATATTTAAAGGGTTTTTATTTACAAATGAGAAAATAGTATTTTTATTAACAATATGGTCCCATGATTCTGATGCACCGCAGAGAACTTAGGTTTAAGTACAGAGATATGTGCTCATAGGGGTGAGTTTTCTAGCTTCTGCTTTCAAGGACTACATCTTGTTCCTGGTAAAGCTTTTCTTACCTGACGTACTGAAACAGAGAAGCAGACCACCCCTGAACATGACGGATGGACTTCCCCTGAGCAGGGCCTGATGAATGCTGTGGTAACTGTAAGGAGAGTAAGGGGTGGGGGACAACACTGATGGACAGGCCCGGACAGGTTAAATGTCAATATTTTATACTACACGTCTTGTAATGCTTTGAAGAATTTTTATTGCAAATAGCGAAACTATGATAGCTGAGGAAACAGGAGGCTTGTAGTTATGCTGGGTATATTCTGGGCAGCACCCCTGTCACCTGGGTACTGTAGTGACATGTGACATGCTGCTGCTTGAGGTTTGCAGAGGAGCTGTGGAGGAGGAGGGCATGCTGGCAGCCAAGGGCAGAGCACACCCACTGCATGATGGTAAACTGAACCCACCATAGTTCTTCTTCAGTGAGGTCTCACTATCTCCTTGCTAGCCACAAGCTTCCAGAGAAGCGAAAGGAATAGAAATTCTATTAAATCTAATACTAAAAAACCAAACCACCCCCAAAACCAAACCACCCCAGAAACAGCAAAAGCTTTTCAAGTGAACAATTGACTAAGTAAGTCAAGGTACCTGTGGAGCTCTACATGAATTGAAGTATGAATTCACACTGGAGAAAACAGCCTCCTGAGGTTTAATGAACTACATATAAACAACAGTCATAAATTCTGTTTCCATTACTTCTACATTCATGAGATAAGTGGCTGCTCAATGTAGTTGGGTAAAAGCCTTTTGAGATGAAAACAAAAAGAGATTTTTATTGTGGATCTTAGGACTCTAGTGTAGCCAGGGGACAGCTGAGAGCACACAGCAGCAAACTGTTTGCAGCAACATTACCGTAAGCTAATAAAATCTAAAGCTCCTTCAAAACAAGTCTGTACTGCTCTGTCATAAACTCCAGCACTCTAAGCCACAGGGACTAATGCCCTGGAGACTTCCAGTTCACTCTGAGGCTTTTTTTTTTCTTTCTTAAGCCAATGTTATTAAAGTGCTTTTAATTAAGCTAAACGCGCTTCCCACCCCACCCTCCTGCCCCCAGTGAGATACTTTTTGTTTCTCCATCCTACACCCCCATTCAGCTCTAAATTTACAGTGTAAGGTCTGAGTGCACTTTTGTACCTTCTCCAGCGCTTAGTGGAGAAAAAATGGCTGGTCACAGCAGCTTAAACACATGATATTTTAAGCAAAAGTGATTGAGAAAAAGACAACTTTCTTTGCAACAAGAGAGAGAAAGCAACAGAGCTGTCATTTGTTAAATTGGGTATTGTCTTATTAAATTTCTAAGCATAGTGTCAGGAAAGATTAAGAGGAGACTGACAGATTCAACTGGCTCAACAACTTTGCCACAGTCACACAGAAAACATTAGTTCATCTATTAAGGATATACATAAGCTAACTTATGACAGACATTTGCTGTTACACAAATTTGATGTCATTAGAGTTCTCCCAACCATAAAGCAAACATACCTTGCCATATGCTGACAAGAGGATGAAGAGATAAGCTAGGGAGGATGAAAGAAACTATTTTCTTCTATGACTTGGTCTTTTTCTATGACTGAGGGATATTCTTATCAAACAAACTGTTCCAACAAAATGAAACATACCTTGAACCTTCTGTCAAATTCTGAGTCTAAACCAAGGACTTTCTAAGGATTCAAACCATCCCTTTTTCCATCTTTTAGGCTGTCATATCTCCCATTCGTGAAGCTCAAGAAATGGAAATATGGCAGATTTACCAAGCTAATCATACTATGCTCCAGGACCAGATTTCCCTGTGAAACATTGAGTTGAATTCTAGGCCAGAGCAAGAATAGTGCCTTAAAAGTAACGCGAACATTTGCATGAAATTCAGGTGAGTCATACTTAAACATTGTAGTATTTCTCTGCAAATATTTAAAGCTCTGAATTTTAACTTCATCTAAATGCAAAATTCCTTCATTTTCATTCTGTTTTGTTGAATTTTTGGCTGGTCTTAGAGAAAAAAAGGAAAAAAAGAAGTCTGCCTCTGGGAATAACATAATTGCTGAAACGCCAGGAGTGCTCATGTTGCTTGGCTTCTCCTGCCTTCAGCGGCTGGGGCTGAGGGAGCGGAGGGCTGAAGGAGCTGAGAGCTGGGGCAGCGGAGGGCTGAGGGAGCGGAGGGCTGAGGGGGTGGAGGGCTGAAGGAGCTGAGAGCTGGGGCAGCGGAGGGCTGAGGGAGCAGAGGGCTGGGGCAGCCTGGAGCCTCCTGGGCCAGATTGTCATGTCTGTGCAGTGAGAGCGCTCCTTCACTCCTTCTGCCCTGGCTGTGCGGTCCCCAGGGCTGTTTCTGACACTTCTTTCCTCACTGCCAGGCAGCCTTTTGCCCTTCCTCAAACACAGAGGTGCCACCAGCTTTGCTGATGGGCCCAGCTGTGGCCTACGTGTGGTGGGGCCTGCAGAGGCAGCTGGAACCGTCTGTGTCTGGCACCAGGCAGCCCCAGCCTCTCCTCACAGAAGCCATTGCCACATGTACAGCTTTTCTGGGCCAAATTTTTGACAACGTTTTCATTTCTCTGAGAAGAAATATAGCCTGTTCACAAAGTTGGAGGGGAGAAGTTTGGTTCTTTTAAATATGGTCTCAACTGTCATCCCTTTGGTGCCATAGCTCCTTAAAAATCAATACAAGCTGCTCCAGAGATGCATGGCAAGAAACAGCTTTTGTAGCTAAAGGTGAGTTGGAGAGGGGTGAGGCCTGCAGGTGTGTTTTGAAAGACAGGCTGGTTGGGATGATGAAAGTTTGTATTATACAATGGGACCCGAGGACCTTTCTGCACCAGTGTGTGCTAGGCCTCTTTAGTCAAAGAACTTGTTAATTACATAGTGAAATGTGTATAAAACTAATCCATTAAGTACAGAAGAGCTGGGAAGCCAGACTTCTGCACAAAACAGGTTGTTCACATATGCCTTTCACATCACACACATGCTTGTGAAAGGACCACACTTTTATGCCTGTAGGGTGCTGTGCTAGTAAACTCAAACTATCATGTTTCTTGCAACTTAATACTGTTTTTCATCACTTCCCACTTTCTGCCATAGCTGATGTGGAGCTTTGGGGATTTTTTTTCCCCCTTTGTTTCTACCTGACAATGTAGAGAATCAGGTACGAGTGCCTTAAAAACACGAGCTAAGTGCTCTACAACTACATCAAGGCTGCACTTCAGTCATAACGAACAAAACGTGTATGTATTAATTGATTGCAGAACTTCACCGTAATTCCAAACTCATAGTGTTTGCTTACTGTTTATCTTCAGTTACTTAATTCTGTACATATACATATATTGAGATAAACACACAGCCCTGTGAAGAGTCTATATTCTTAGCATTACAAGCAAAGAGATATAATAATAATAATAATCTGTCAAAAGAGCAGTATAGATAGAACTGGTTTTATTCTAGCAGCTTCTTCTTCTTAGTGTAGGAAGAATTGCTTTATATTTCTTGCACAGGAATTGTATGTAACATTGAGAGATTGAGGTTCCTGAGGTCTACTTCTATCAGAAATGGACATTTGAAACTGTGCTATTATAGGCATATTATTATAGTTTATTAGCTGCTGTTTTATCTTCAAATATATAGAATAAGACAGATTTTTATACCCCCCCATAATGAAACTATTTTGTAAATTTTCTCCATCCCAGAATCAAACTTTTACTTGCAGATTTATGTTTCAGTTTAAAAGCAAGTTTTTTTCTTATACTAAATATGCTCTACAAAACCTAGGCAGCAGAGCACTAGATCCACAGTGCATGGGACTCTGCGCAGCTCTGGGATGTTGGCTTTCTTCAGATAATACCAATTCACATCAGCAGAATGTTTGCCCCAGTGTTTAACAGGTTCGAAATTCACCATAAATGTAGAGGATGTAATATCTTTATTTTGACAGCTATATTTTTTAGGAATTTTGAAAAAGGAATACGTACAATAAAAGTTATTTTAAAGCATTTAAATATCAGAAAACAGATGTACCCAACAAAATCCTTCTCACATAGTTTTGCAGTCATTTTCCATGATGACCACATATATAGCAGTCTTAAGTTCTGCTCTGTTTCCAAAGTTGCCTCTGATTGACTTCACCTGAGTGAGGGGAAGGGCTTATAGCCAAAGCAACAGGCACCTGTTTTGTTTTTACCTTTCATGATTGGTAGCAGCTGTGCAGGAAGTAACTGCCCATCTTGGTACTCGTTGAACGAGAGGGAGAACTGCCACAGGAACCTTGCTTGTGAAAGCAGGTATTTTAATATCTTTTAATTTTCTTTAAAGAGATGGTAGAAAAAGACCACAAACCCCTATGCTTTTTCTTCTAGTGTAACAATTTGCAATATAAATAGTATCTGTCAGCTTTTGAGGTCAAGTGTTTAACTCTGACTTGTTGTCCCCTGTAGGAAAATATGCTTGATGTTGTTTGTAGGTGGAAGTGATTTGTTGGGTCTGCAATGTGGTCACAGTGGTATAAATCAAAGATAACCTGGTAGATAATAAACAACTTTTATTGTAACTGCATACTGTATTTTTAACACTGGTATGCTGTGCATAGTCAGCTCAGTTGTCCTTCTGGGTTTTCACAAAGATAATGGGTGAAGTGTGGGATTAGATGTCTCTTTCTCTGTTTAGAAAAATAAGTATGTTTCTCCACAACAGAGCTTTGACAGTATTTAGGAAAATTGGGAACTAGATCTTCATCGTGTAATTTTGAAATTTTCAACTCATCACTGTATATTTGGATGCAGCTGCACCATCTCAGGTTTGGATTGGTAGCTATTATTGCACACAGTTTAAGGGTTAGATGAGAACAGTTCTTTTGCTTGGATGGTAGTAGAGGAACAAATTAGGCAAGCAAGATTTCAACCACATTTTTTTGTGATTCTGTCTAGTTTGTGCTGCAAGGTGGGCAGTATTAGTCCATAAAGCAGTCTTTCATGACTGAAGTCTCTTCTTTTTGTGGGGTCAGCTTGCAGGTTTTATCAAACTATAGGTAGAAAGTCAGCTAAAATAACACTGATAGTCGGAAAACCAGTTAGTTGAGTAATTGTCTTCAAATATATAAAGTTTATCTTGATTCTATGTCTACATACTTAAACACTTTTTTAAGAACTTCTGTAAACAATATTTATTTTAACAAAATCTCCTTTCTTTTAATTGGTTTTAAAATAAATCTGTTTATGGGATTTTATGTGTGTGTGTGTGAAATGACTTTTAAATAAGATATGTTTTATGGATTTCATAAAATGTGTTTTGTTTTTACTTTTATAAGGCAAAATATTTTATTCATCAATAGAAGAATAATACTTAGCTGATAAAGAACAGTCTCTCATTAGAGATAGGGCTTATAATTTAATGTGTGTGGGAAGTGATAAGCAATAGTTCTGCTTCTCCAGTAATAATGGCAGTTGTGATGTAGTCTGTATAATACAGAGGATTCTTCTTTTTACTCAAATCCAGAAATATATCAAGTCTTTGCTAATTTTCTATTGCTAACTCTACATCTGCTGAGCTGTAGTATTGTATATACAAAGCTTAAAGTGCTACTCGGCTTTTATTGCTTTTATTGCTTTGGCTGACAGCAACTCTTTTTGTGTAATTAATTCTAATGCAGAACAACAGGGGAAAAAATACTCTTACCACATGGTCGTGGGACAAAGAATCTCCTCCATAGAAGACAATCGTTGTCAGGGTTGCTGTTATTACTGTTGCCAATTATTTGACTGTTTCACAGCACTGATAAAAAAGATATTAATCAGAACAAAATCAATATTTTCATTAGAAAAATTCAATTCACCAGTAGCCAAATTCTCTGGAAAGGGTAGTAAATAACTAATTACTTTCAGATTTGAACATTTCAGGAAATCTAGCTTTCTGAAACTGCCAAAGACCTGAAAAGAAGGAAAAAGTGCAATAACTAATTTCTTGTCAAATCTCAAATATAATTTGGCTAATTTTTACTTGCTTTTTCAGCAAGATTCTTCAAGATTATTAAAGAGTATAAAATTCACATGAAGTTTCTGGAGTGCAGAGTGATTCCTAAGGAAAAAAAGAGGAGAGTTAACAAATTAATTTCTGTTAATATGTGATGCAAGTGGTAGTGCTTGTTTTCAAAATCATATAGAAAGCTTTAAATCCTGCTTGGTCTGCTGAAATTCCAGGTTCATCCAATAATCACATCTTTAAAATGCTCTAACCTTGGTTTATGGTTTTGATTTTTTTCCTGAATTTTCTCTCTTCCCTTCCATAGTTCATAATGTGCTTGATAAAGTTAGCACTGATTCTACTCTTCATGTAAAAATCTCCGCAATAAAGTCTGTGAATAGTTCTACTGGGTAAATAAAGACCTATACAAGAAGCAGCTTTAACTGTCCTAGTCCAGTTTGGGTATTTCTAAAGTATTCATAGATGGTGCATACAACACCTTTAAAAAGACCTTATAAATCTGTTGGTACGTTTGATTCCAACAACTTCTGGGTTTCTTCCTAGGGCTTGCTTTTGCACAGAAATCACATTATTTATACCTACGTTTTAAGAGTTTGCTTTTTCTTTTTCACGGTTGCTCCTGCTTTCTGTATTTCTTGCACTGGTGTTGCCTCTAAGGTTCTCCTGATGCCTCCGCTTCCTTTTTATGAACTGATTTCTCCTATTGATTGAAATCCTTCTGTGAAGTTCAGTTCCACAGTCTCATTGGTTTAACTAGTTTCCACAAACTTTCAGTTGAATTTTCTAGTGTAGACCTGAATTTACAGTGGGGGCTCTAAGTTTACTTCAGTATTTTAAGTAATTAAATAAAAATTCTACCTCTGTGTGTTTTATTTTATCTGAAACGTTGGACGGGTTTTTTTGGTCAAAATTACAGTATCGTAGATCAAAGACTGCTGGATAGCCTTAACAGCCTGACATTTTAATTTTTTTCCTTCCTCTAATCCTTAGGGTTTGTCTACAGAGGTGCAGACAGTTGTCTTTGCTGCAAGCCAGCTGGATACAAGCCAGTTCTTGTTCACAAGCCATGTGGCAGAATTGCTGTGACTATGAGCTGAAGCTACTGCGTCCCGCCTCTTGGTTCAGGTAAGGTAGATGTGTCCATGTTAATTTATCTGTTGGCCTATTCCGGGATAGAAAGAGCTTGAATTGCCTTTGAAAATGGACTTCTTAAAGAGCAATACCATACCGGGTATAAATGAAGTACTGTACACATAACTGAGTGTCATTGGTGGGCCGTCAAATTTCTATTAAGGATTTAAAAGGTTTTCATCTCTTTCATTTTAGTATTACCTTTGGAAAATTATGCTTCCTTTTTTTCTGAAAGAAACATTTGCCTGGGATTTTATGTATACTGCTTTCTTTTTTTTAAAAAAAATCACTACATATTTTATAATAGTGCTATAAAAATGTTTCACTTATGTTGGAAAAAATACTAGTTTTAGTGCTTGGTCCTGTCAGAAAAATGTGTTTGCCCAGCAGGCTGAGTCTAACATGGATGGAGAGCTTAGATTTTGATTGTATGCATGTAACTTCTTTGTCACCGTGGTCCAAAGACAGAGTTTGATTTTTTGCATTATTAGGAGTAGCAGAGCTGTATCTCTTCTGGCAACGGCAAGTTTAGTTTCCTGCTTATGAATTCTGATGCTATATTATGGTGTGTTGTTAGAAGTATAAGGTATGAAGGGTTTATGTGGAGAGAAAACAATCAGTGAAAAACATACCTTGCTGAAATGCTCTTTCTGGATTTATACTTAATTTGTATTTGTTATATTTCACTTTACATTCATTAGAATACATTAAGATGTACACTGATGTTCAAATACAGCTCCTTAGCAAGGTAACTTTGGAAAAGAAATCTACTTGTATATGTTTAGAAGCTTTTGGTAATTTCATAGAATTCTTCCTTTTGTGTTTCCAATTACTGTTTGAGAAACTAGAAATTACAGCTTTACAGGAATAAATTATTACTATGTGGAGCGAACAGGAACAATAACAATGCATAAATAGGCATCTTTAGGTTTTATTAAGTTAGTAACAGTGGGGGGAAGAAAAATTTCCTTTATTAATTAAAAAAAAAATTTTCAATCAGTGGAACTTATTCTAACCTCAAATACATTAATCTTTTGTGAGATCTAGTTTTTGATAACATAATTTTCTTTCGAGTACTGATGACATTCAAATGTAGATAGTGAATTGGGGCAACTCATTGAGGGAAATACTATTGCTCAATAATGGTATAATACTAACGTATTAATAAATGTTATAGTCTTCACCAACCTCTAGTGTAGGTTGAATAAGGAAGACCACTTGCCCATGTTATTTAGATAAAGAATGGAAAGAAAAAAAAAAAAACCCACAAACAACTGTTAGATCAGAATTGCTTGCTCCTTCTGTTAGCTATTTTCCAATACAGCTAGGAGAGGAGGCGTATTTAAACTGTCTGGCTGCAATAACCTTAGAGGAGAAACACGCTAACTTGACTGTATGAAGACGTAGCCCTTAGTAACTGCTACACAAATACCCCTTTGAAACCTTCAAAATGTGTCAGGACCACCTCTTGTGATCATATGCGCATCTATGAAATAAACACATGAGGAATAATGACTCCTCATAGTCTAATGAACTGCATTTCACAACGTTGTCAACTTTATGCTATCAATTGCAAAAGTCAATATTTAGGTGCATCTGATAGACCTTTTGAATTTTGAGAGCATTTTGTACCTTCAGATCAATGAAATGATTAAAAGTAAACCTCTCCATCCGTATTTCTGTGACTTGTAATGTGGATTGCATTAATCAGCTATTCAACTCTGTCAATGTAGGTTAGTTCTCGTCATGTACACCATAGGAGAGCACAGCTGAATTCAGTGTGTCATGGACATGCCACATGGAATCTGTCCTGGCAGAAGACCTTAAAATTTATGTCTCAAATACCAGTATCTTCAGCAGGTAGATCTGAATGATGAAACAAATCTAAACCAAGTGAACTTACAAGATGAAATGAGTAACACCACCTTTGAAATAGTGCATTTTCACTCTTTAGTGTTATCTTTAAAGAACAGATGTATCCAGATAAGCTTATGTACTGTAAAGTGTATATATATCTTAAGTTGCAGAAGTGAGAATAAAACAACATAGAAGTGGAGTTATCTTTTAAATAGAAGAACAATAACAGCCACAAAGGAAAAATTAACTAGAAGAAAAAAATCTCCTACATAAAAGACAATATGTTCTGCTTTTGCTGCACCAAAATCAAATGCTTGCAAGAAATGAGCACAAAATGAAATATTCTAGTAGCTAGATGTTGGTCTTCACTGATAATTAGTTTTTAATTTGAAATGATATCTCAAATTTTCATCATAATAATTATCTAATGCAAGCTTATGAAGTTGGTGGAAACTATTGACATGATAAATCTAAAATTATCACTTCTTACTGACAAAAGGTATCTAAATATCTGGCTAAGTTACTTGCAGGTCTTTAACTTCAGAGAGAATGGTGAATGATGATTTTCTTTGAAAAACAGACCACTTTTAAATCCTTAAAGTTTTCTTCTGAAATCAGATCTATGTAAGTGGAGTCACATCAACACCAAGTTTCATTATGCAACTAGGGCATAAAATCCCATGAAAGGGGTCTTTTCCAACCTAAATGATTCTATGATCATTATCCTTAGTAGTAAGGATAGCTTGGCAAAAAAAAATTATTCTAACAATTACAGAATTAGGTAAATTTGACCTGTCTTGCAGGTTTGTTGATTTTCTCCACTGTTTGTAGCCCCAAAAAGAAAAAAAATACTGTTTGGTTATTTCTTGTTAGAAATAATTACAGTTATTAACTATTTTTATATCACATGTCAGATTTTGGTTTAATGTTTACACGAAATACTAGATTAAAACATTAATAACAGCAGTGTGATAATGCCAGAGAAGTTTAATAATGGGTTCAAAATATATTTGTAGAAAAAAATAATTCAAAAAAACTTCATTCCTTACATCTCATTTATGGTAGACAACTAAACGACAGGAGGACAAGACAAAAGCAACTGGTTACACTACAGAATTTCATGCTGCAACTCCTTTTTCTGTAACTAATTTCCTGTTCTGTCATGATGTAGTATTAATGAAGGAAAGAATAGTAATCATTCAGAAGACAGCAGAGAGAAGATACAAACCTGTAAAAGTAGCTTGAAAAATGTTTCAGACATTATTTAATGGGGTTCGCAGTTTGATTGTTTTAAGTATTTTAGGAAGTTACATTAATATCGCTAAACTATGACAAACTTACATGCTTAAACAGCTTATGCAAATAGTAAAGGACTCTTTTGAGTATTTAGGACACTTGGCTGGATGCGGGGTGAACAGGGGGAAGAAATCTTGATTCAGATTTGTGACGGTAATCCTTGTGCAAGTTAATTGGATTATGATGTATAAACATGGATTTTTAATCATATGAATTCACTGACAAACACTTCCAAACAGTGCTGTTTTGGTTGTATGTGCTTGCAAAAGCTTAAACATGGAGTAGTC
>VXAK01024683.1:0-62042 GCA_013399435.1 Arenaria interpres
TATTTATTTATTTATTTATGGTAGCTTGAGCTTGTGCCCCAAGGCACTGACCTGTGAGTGGTGGAGGAAGGAGGAGGGAAAACGTGTGCTGACGGTACTGGAAAGTTACTGTTGGAGTAAATGTGAGGATTTGAACACCCTTCAGATCTTCTGCAAATACTCCATGGTGAGCTGCTTTGAGTCACCTTCACTTCTGTGCCATGTGCCGTTCTCCCAGGCTGTTCCCCAAAACTCCTCTTTTTGGTATTTTTATGTGGGTATCAGGTTGGCTTTTCTCCTTTAAAGTGCATTTCCACCCCGTATCGTTTGGCTCTGATCCATATTTAGGTAATGAGAGAGGTTGTTTTCCCTCTGATGAGGAAAATTATTTTAAGTGTTTTTCTTCTAATAGGTTCGTAAGCGTTGAAATTGATGCAATGAAATAATGACAGGGGAGCATCTCCCCGTGAGTTTACTGCCGTGGTGAACAACATGCTCCTTGACAGGCTTCGGGTTTTTCTTCTGGGTTTGTTCCCTTGCACTCGCTTTTGAAGGCGTAGATTGGCCTCAAGGAAATACTCTTTAAGACCAGTCTATCTCCACTTGCTGGTACCATCCACACCAGCCTCAGCCACTAGTACCAGATCTGTGCTTGACCACTCGCCTTTGCAGGAGGTGGTACATATCATTGCCTCTGCCCTTCCCCTTTTCCTTTCCTAAACCCCCAGTGACTGGTTATAACTTGTAGCCATGACATAATTTAAGGTTATTTATAGATTATTCCTTAGTCCCTCTCTTTAGTTCCATCATTTATTGAAGGTATGCTGGTAGCACAAGGCTTCAAGAGAAGTTTGGATGAAGGTGGAGATGACCTAGCTGGCCAGTGGAGGATTTTCCAGGCATAAGCAATCATAAAAATCCTGAAATAATTATACTGGCGAGAGATAAATGACACATTCAAGATTAATGTTGGTACCAGAGAAAGACACGGCACAAAAGCAGGCAGCGGTGGTGTGGTTGTGAGGGAGCAGAGCATGTCTGGCCGAGGAAGCGGTTCAGTTCCCATCCCTACCACTGGTTTACTTTGTGAATCCAACTTTTGTAAGAGGCTACTAAAACTCAGCTCCAGATCCAGGCTGTGAGATAATCCTTTCCCTTTTTGTACTGGACTCAGGAGGAGCAGACAGGAACTTGGGAAATAGTTGGAAAGTTCATGGCAGTGTGGGCGAGGAGCAGGTATTTACAGAGCAGCTCGACAGCTTGAGTTTGTCGTACAAGCTCGGGTCAAAATCAACGTGTCTGAGGTTGGGTTTTTTTACATCTGATTCAAGGTGCTGACTTTGGGTTGCATATGTTTCCTCAGCAAAAAGGAGCTGATTTAATTTAGTTGATATTCTGACTGGTTTCATGGAGCAGGTCAATGTAGACAAGGTCTAACGCGGAATAAAAAGAAAGTTGTGGGACAAGTTTGTGGATCTGTCCTTCAATCTTCACTTTTGGAGGTTAACATCCACAGCCCTTGGGGAGGAGTAGAAGAAAATTTCCAGAGGCAGGAGTGGAGATGGGCAATGTTTGGGAGCTGACAGCCTTCCGCAGGTGGACTTGCAATGAGAACATCCTCCCCAGAACGTGCCGTTAGTTGTCCCAGGGCTCTGCCCTGCCTTGTCTCTCACCTCGCTGAACATGTCAGACAAGAATATGGGTCCACAACTGCTTGCTGGACCCATATCCTTGCAAGAATTAAACTTAAAGGTCATCTATTACAAGAGTTAGTTCATGTCCCTCAATTATTTTTTCATTTAATTGCATAATGAAGGAGGAGCGTCCCATTTTAAGTCACCTTTATCATGGTAAAAATATCAGTCAAGTCACAATTTAAAGTGTTTGTCCCTTTTTTGATCTGTTCTTCTCAGATACCTGTCCATATCTGCTCTCTCTTAGCTTTCCCATTGGTTTACGATCGTATAAAGCCTCCAGCGTCTTTCCTGGTTTATTTTTTGTGTAGCACGCTCTTAAGAAACCAAAATCAAAATAGAAGGAGCAGAGAAAACTTGAATACTGTAATTGCTTTTTGAATCAATTTTAGCGAGCTGCTGTAGGAACAAAATGCACGAGCGTTTAAAAATATGTTTATGTTTCCAACTTATTGCAGAAAAATAGCTCAAATCTCTTTTCTGCTGTCTTCTAACATAGATATCCTTGGCACAGCAAATTATTAAATGGATGGTGGGAATATTTAGGTAAGGCCGGTGGAAATTGGTCAATAAAAGCGTGGTTTCTGCTGACCCTTTTGGGACCTTTTGTGTATTTTGCTGTAAATGGATTAGCACCATTTTTCTTGGGTGACTTTTATAAATTGGTTCTGGGCGAGATATGCGGGGTCACAACACAGGGTGAAACCTTCACTTTCTTTATTCAGAGTTTACTCCATGATCGCTCACTGAATTTTCCTTAGCTAAGGAGGTCCCACAAAGGCAAACATCGGGATTTGTCCCATTCTAGCGTTCACAAGCAGCTTTACGTATCTCCGGCGTCGGGAGGTGGGAAGGGACATGTGTAGGTCATGGCCATAGGGCTACGTGGTTTCTGGAACAGAGAGGAGAGGTTTGAAGATCATGGTTTCAGTTTAGGGGAGACCTGAGAAGGGACCATATATTTGTGTAAGCGCCTGAAAAATTTGTTCATGGAAAGGGTTATCAAGCATGGAAGAGACTTCCCAGGGCAGTGGTGGAGTCACCATCCCTGGAGGTGGTTTAAAGGCTGGGCAGATGTGGTGCTGAGGGACGTGGTTTAGTGGTGGACTTGGCGGTGTTAGGTTGACGGTTGGACTTGATGATCTTCAAGGTCCCTTCCAACCTAGACAATTCTATGATGTTGCCATTTGAGTCTTCCTTATGATAAGGAAACTCCAGAGGTGGCTCAAAAACTTTTGTGTTGAAGTTTTCCAAAGAAAAACGATTTTACACAAAAGCAAATCTTCAAGTGCCCTAAGTGACATCTACTTTTAGGGGGTTATTAAATTGGAATTTTAAACCCCCCGTGGCAGAGTGAGCTGGAGATTCTTGGGGCTGGGTGCTGGTACCCTGGGCAGGCAGGGACTGGGAAGATGCAGCGCTTCACCTCTGAATTGGTATATACTGGGACAGCTTAAGGCTCAAACAATTGAAGATCAGTAGCTCAGGTCTAAAGTGTGTTGGCAGATGAAGGTAAATGAGTCTGGGAGTGCGTTCCAAGCAAAGGTTTGCCCAAAGCACATCTATAAGTAATATTTTCATGAGCACTTGCATCCACATTCATTTAACGCAGGGATAATGATATTTCTAGGTCTCCTATACATCCTTCACGTTGTAGTCAAACACGTCAGCAAAAGAAGATTGAATACGTTGGAGTTAGCGGGGCTACATTGTGGGTAACCACAGAATGATGGAGGTGGGTTTTCAGAACTGTGTTGTTCAGAGTGTTTATTATTTAATGTGTTTATTCACATGTCGATAAAATTTAGGTGCAGCTGTTAGAAAACACTTATTTTATGAAACTGTTGATGTTGGGTTTGTGTCAGGCAGAATAATGTTTTGTTTTCAGCTCTTCTGATTTTGTTAGAAACAAACAGTTTTTAAAAAGCATCTGATGTGGGTTCTGTTTGCATTTCTCCCGAGTATTTATTGCTCTGCTCCGGGGTCCAAGTAATTTGACAGAAGGAGCAGCTGGGAGTTCTCACTGGGGGTAGGATAACCACTTATCTCCAAGGGGGACCCAGTGTCGCCCAAGGAGCCTTCAGAGCGTATTCAGGAGGACTTTGGGGGACACAAAAACACCTTCTGGCTTCTTGGAGCAGATTTGGCATCGCTGAGAAGCTGGCTGAGAGCCTGGCCAGCGCAGGACTGTGCCCTAGGAATGAAATGACTCACCTGCCTGCCGGCCCCATGTCCCCCGCTGGCATGGGGTAATGAGAAAGATTAGAAAAAAAGAATCTGGCAAGCTGTAATTCTGTCATATTGATACTTATGGGCTTTTTTTCTCCTTTCTTTCTTCGTCTTTTAGAAAGTCTACTTGGCCAGGGGTGTCTCCTGCAGCAGTGATGTCTACCCAATATAATCTAAATGCAGCAGAGCTTCCTTGTGGTCGATCTCACATTTTCTATCATACAGATGTTTTCCAGAAAAAAAATGTGCTTTATATTCTCTTATATTACCTCCTGTGAATTTTAAAATTCCGTATCATTTATGACACTGCACATTGGGCTTGTATCTTCTGAAAGCTCTAAAAAACACGTGGCAGCAAATTAAAGTTACATGGTTGAGCGAGTTACTGCCCCCAGCCATCTGCCCCATCCTTTTGGTGGTTGTTGCTGGAAAGGTGAGGATTTGTGATCCGCTTGTGAATAGGTCACTGGAAACCTCTAGTTTTCATGATATTTTCAAGGAAACTCTGATCTCAGTTTACCTTAATATATGACGTGGAGTGCTGTGAAGGTTTGGGAGGAGATTCACAGGTGGGTGAGATATCCCTAGATCACACTGTCAAGTGGAGTGGAGGAGATGGCTTGTCCATCTGATTTTAATCCATCACTGCATCTCTCTGAGCCCCTGAAGACTTTGAGATCTGCACTCCAATGTGCCGTTGGTGGAAGCAGGACACTTGGCTCCTCAGAAAAGCAGGGCTGCTCTATATCCTACATTGAAGGTTGTCAGATTTGTGTCCTCCTGCTCTCTCTTCTTCAGCCCCTGAGTTTTTTTAAAAGATGATATTTTAATCTGGCCCCATGGGCTGGACAGCAGGCCTATTTGTGTGGCAAATGTGGTGCTGTAAAGATGTTGTCTACGCTTTGGCTCTGTTCTAGAAATAGAAATTTGGGGAAGGTAAGAGTTAGCATAAGAAGACTCACCCAATCTTCCCTTCCATCTTGGGAATCATAGAATCATAGAATTGTTCAGGTTGGAAGGGACCTTAAAGATCATCGAGTTCCAAACATCTGCCATGGGCAGGGACACCTCCCACCAGACGAGGGTGCTTGAAGCCCGCTCCAGCCTGGCCTTGAACCCCTCCAGGGATGGGGCAGCCACAGCTTCTCTGGGCAACCTGTTCCAGTGTCTCACCCCCCCACAGTAAAGAATTTCTTCCTGAGATCTCATCTCAATCTCCCCTCTTTCAGTTTAAAACCGTTAGCTCTCATCCTATGGCTCCCCTCCCTGATCAAGAGTCCCTCCCCATTTCTCCTGTAGGCCCCCTTCAGGTACTGGAAGGCCGTTATAAGGTCTTAATGGTCAGCAAGAAGTGCTGTTGGAGCCTGCTGTAAAAAAATAAAATAAGTAAAATAGACTGTGGGAAACCTTCCCTATTTATTAGGCTTCATCATGGTCTCGGATAGTTCAGCTCGATCCCTAAACACGGCATGCAATATCCGTTCCAAATCACATTTAGTCTGACAGCTCTGGATTGCCTTGATGGATGTCTAATCGGTCAGCCCCGTTGTGAAGGCCTCGAAACCCGTGTCTCCCCAGTACCTCCCATCGCCGAATCTAATCACGCCCTCCCGTGTAAGTGAATTCTAAGCTCTCATTACGCGTCAAATAAAAACTATTTGCTTGTTTCGGTTTTGAATTTGCCAGTAATTAATTTAGAGCCTGGCAAGGTGTGAAAGTAGGTCTGTTTTTTTTCCTTCTAGGATGGATTTAGAAGCACAGTGCTGAGGGACCTCTTGTGTCATGAAGTCCCAGTCCCTGCCATCAGATGCGCAGCATCGTATAATCTGCTTTTCATAAACATATTAAGTCTATCTTCAAAGCAGCCAGCCTTTCATTCCCCGTGGTTCCTGTTGAAGGATGTGTAGAGTTATATTGCTTTAGTGCTTCACTATTCCTCTGATTTCAAGCAGTAATAATATTCAAGGCTGTTTATCAGTGCCCACTCATGCAGGCTGATGAACTTGGTCCACTTGAACTTCGCCGTCTCTCCCTTGGGGCTGCGGTGGTGTAGGCAACTTGGAGTCATCTGTAAATGTCTGCTCAGAGCTACTGTCTTTTCTGCATCTCAGTAATGAGTAAATTAACATGAGATTTGATACAGGGACTTTAGACAATCTTCTTCAATTGCAAGTGGGCCATTTTCAGTGGCAGTACTCATAGAATCATAGAGTCTTAGAATAGATTGGGTTGGAAGGGACCTTTAAAGTCCACCCTCCCTGCCATGAGCACGGGCATCTTCACCTACATCAGGTTGCTCAGAGCCCCATCCAACCTGGCCTGCAGTGGGACATTGACCACCTCTCTGGGCAACCTGGGCCAGTGTTTCACCACACAGAGCGTAAAATATTTCTCTTGCTCTGGGTCTTAATTTTAGTAATTTTTTTCTTAAGGAGTGGACCAAGGAAACCTTTCCAGAAGCCTACATTTATTTAACAGAAAGTTGAGCTGTTTTTCAAAGGACTCAGGCTTACTGTAAGCTATTTCCAACTTCTTGCTCTGTGGTCTTGGCAACCATGTTTTGGGAGGACTTCCACATTCAGTAGTAAGAAGTGTTTCATTTCTGTGATAACTGGGATCACCTTGAGTACTCGGCCCCAGCTACTTTTCTTCCTCGGGGTCCATCTGAAAACACTCTCCACCTTTGAATTCCTCAAGCTGAAGGTGTGTCGGTGAGGTGACTTGTCGGTGAGTAGGACATGGGAGTGAGGAAGAGATTTATCTGACACAGGGTGATGGATGTGCTGTGTATATTCTCCTTCTGGCAGGTCTAATCTTCCAGGCTTTGGCTTCTCTTGACATGGAAATTGCAAAATTGCCAGTGTAGGTTTAGGTTCTGCTTGGCCTGACTGCTCTTATGGTTGGATATTTCAGGAAAATTTCCTCCCTTTTTCAGACAAAGTGCTCTACAGCAACAGGCAGTGATTCTGCTGAGAGAAGGAAGCTTGTGAATACAGTTTGGCCAAAAGAAATACATTTCTCAAAGATATTTAGTCTGCTCTTTACTTGGGGAGAGTTAAGGAAATTCCTTTTGGGGGGATTATATAGCCCCATTGATCAGCCTGCTTCATGCTGCTTGAGTAGAAGATGCATAAATGTGAATTGACCCCGTGCTGCAGTGATGCATCTCCATGTTTAAGCACTTAATATCTAAAACAAGTCTTTGCTCTCCAGAAATTCCCATGGTTTTTGCCTGGTGGCAGTCCCAACACATCTGACTGCTCCTGTACAAATTCCAAACGGGGTGACTCTCCCATTTCTTCAAAACTTTCACTGCCGCGGAACATCTGATGCATGTTCTGAGGCATCCTGCATCCTATGAGGACATGCTGGGAGAGTTGGGGGGTTCAGCCTGGAGAAGAGAAGGCTCCAGGGAGACCTTAGAGCCCCTTCCAGTCCCTAAAGGGGACCTACAGGAGAGATGGGGAGGGACTCTTGATGAGGGAGGGGAGCCATAAGAGGAGAAGAAAGGGTTTTAAACTGAAATAGGGGAGATTTAGATGAGATGTCAGGAGGAAATTGTTTGCTGTGAGGGTGGTGAGAGCCTTGCCCAGAGAAGCTGTGGCTGCCCCATCCCTGGAGGGGTTCAAGACCAGGTTGGACGGGTCTTTGAGCAACCTGGTCTGGTGGGAGGTGTCCCTGCCCAGGGCAGGGAATTGGAACTCAATGGTCTTTAAGGTCCCTTCCAACCTGAACCATTGTATGATTCATGTCCCCATCAGACCCGGCCGGATAAGAAGAAAAATGTTTCTCCTACATAGGAAGAAAACAGAAAACCGAGCAAGCAATAGCTGTGTAGTAGCCTGGTGGTAACTGAGCTACTTTAATTTGCTCCTTCTACGTGGAGCTGAATCAAACCCACTGCCATTAATTGCAACCACGTCTTGATGCGGGAGGCAAATTTCTCCTCCACTCTCTTTGCATTCCCAGCGCTTCTCCCGGAGGCAGAAAGGCGGCACCGAGCGATCTTGAGTGCCACCTGGCTTCCCTGGAACGCCTGCATTTCATCTGGTTGGCTTGTCAGGAATATCGCTCCTCGCAAGCAGCACCGCATTGCCAGGGAGATCTTGCAAATATGACAACATTCAAGAGACAAATTATCTCCATTCGGAGTTAATTTCTGTTTCCCAGCAGGGCTCCGCTGTGACCCTGCTGGGCTTGGAAATGCTGCTGTTTGGTTAATAGATGAATGTTTTGTGGATGACTGTGTCTGTGCTCTGCTGGTGCCAAGTTTTGGCTTCCTCTGCTCCCTCTCCTCCTCACTTGCAGCCAACATTGCAAGGCCTAAATGGATTTATTCACAGGACGATAACTTGACTGTCATTAGCATGGGGAAAATAATGTACGAGCAAGCGATAAAACAAAATGCTCATTCTCTGCCATCCATAACTGCCTGGGAGGTCTCTTAAAGATGTACTGTAGGGAGCCATCTGCTCGGAAGGGGAGATGGGACTGTCAGGAAATGATACACAAGTTAGAGATGGGAAGGGAAGATCTATAGTATCATCCAGACCATTTGCTGAGCGGGACTGCTCATTACTGCTCTGCCCGCTCCGGCTGGGAATTGAACAATGGCATCTCCGCTGTTATTAGACATCTATCCTAATGAGCTGACCCAGTGGGTCTTTCATTTCCCAATTTCATCCTTTTTTTTTTTTTTTTTTTTTTTTTCCCCTCCTAGAATGTGATTTGGGGGAAAAAGCCCACTTCTTTTTCACTGTCCTTTTGCTGTGTTTTGGAAGCGGGATTTTGCGGATGCGCGGGGCTCCGCGTTTCTTTGCTACGACGGAATTCCCGAGTTATGAGCAGATGGTTGCTAAACTGCTGAGTAGTTCATTTAGTTCTTCTTGCTCCTTGCAGGGAGCTCTAAGGAGTAGAAATATTCATCACGTAGTGTGGGAAACCGTGAAGTGCAACAGAATACTTTTTTGCTCTGAGTTTGGTTTGGATTTTTTGGATTAATTTAGAGGTCTGTAGACAGCCCGTGATAAAATACCATAGAAACATGGCTGAGGTCTCGTCAGCCTGGGTATCGAGGTTGTGAAAGGGGGTAGAGGACAATGTTGGATGAAGTAAGGGTTCCCCTGACAGGTGTGATTCAGAGTTTATCTGTGGGAGCGTTCCTCAACGCGTGAGGTTTGAATTTACAGCGCCGGGCAAACAGTGCAGCTGGCTCCTGACACAAATATTTATCGCAGAGCTTGGCCCCCGTCCAGACCTTGTTTTACGTTGAAGGGTGTTATGAGACTCTATGAGAGGTTTTCTTTTTCCATCCCTCTCCATGGGAATAGGATGGTGAAAGTTGTCTTTGGTGGTAGCTGTGCCCTGCAAGCGTCCACGTGATCCCATTTCCACGCTCTTCTAAGGTGGTGTGGCCAACCTTTCCTAGTGGAGACGGTCGGTCTGAAAGGGAAAGTGCCCTGCATGCTAATGGCATTTTCCAAATTCATTACTGCTTCCCAAACAGTGTGGTACCTCAATACAGCTTTCTTGGTTTCCATCTTCACACCATGGCTCACGTTCGAAAGCATCCTGCTTCAGAAACGGTCCCACACTTGGACCTGTCATCAGGTGGGGTCTTTGCCAAGAAGAGGCAAGTTGCTTTGTTCAAGCAGGAGAACGTAGTGGTTTAATAATGTTTAAATTTTACGCCCAGTCCATGAGTCTCATTGTAATTGCTGCTTCTCTTTGCAAGAATCAAAGGCTGGTGTTGTCTCTTCTCCCATCTCCTGAGCAGAAGAGTTTGTCAGACCTGAATCTCCAGGGGTTTTAAGTGGTCACTCAGTTTTGATTAATGTAATGTTAATACGAGCTGTCGGATACTTGGAGCGAGCTGCTCTCAATCTCCACGCATGAGGAACTTCAGAATAATCCTTTGGGGACATCCAGGGACAGAACTGTGATCTCTTTAGTCTTTGATGTGGAGAACACAAGGCTTAATTTATTGAATAAATCACGAGTGATACCGTCACGTGCAACATATGAGGTTTCTCCGCTCTGTGCTTTTTGTGCAGAGCACTTAACGCTACGTCATCCTTGTTGGGCTGGTGCTGGACTCCAGTGCTGTACGAGGGTACCCTCAGTCGCCCTTAAATTGATCAACTCGTGCCCCAAGAGTAAACGTAGAAATTAAACAAAGAGAATAAATGAAACTACAGAGCTTTCAATTCCTCTACTTCCTCTCTGCAAGAGAAGAGACAAGTGATCCTTTTGTAGATTCCAGCTTAGGAAGCTCTACATAATGACACAGGCTTCATAAAAGTAAAATTTCACAAGACTAACAGTATTAGGGTTCTTTTTGTATGTGTAGATGTATATATGTATTAATTTTTACCTTGAGTACATTGCCTCTCATTTCCTAATGGCTTTGCTTTTTGCTTACTAATTTGTACCTGGAAGGAGGAGCAGAGAAAGCTGTTCTGAGAAGATCTCAGCTCTACTAAGATTATGTCTGGAGGTGGTTGAAAGGCATTTTTTTTTCTGGCTTTTATTGTGATTTCTCCGTAACAGTAATACATTTGGCTGAAATCCTTTGGAAGCAAAGGAGATCGGAGCTGGGGAGTCCGACATCTCTCTCTTCCCGGAGACTCTAGTGCAATATGACATCTGAATTCAAGCCCTTCTGCTGATTGAATGGTCTAAGAGAAAAAATACACTCCTTCTATTGGTTTCCTAATCACTGAGACAGGCAGAGATCAGTTTTGTCTATAAATACACATTTCAGCATGGGTCTGTTCTAGTGGAAATGTGGAAAATGTCTTGATTGTATCCATTCTATTGGTGGGAACCTAGATTAGAAACATCAGAAGTTGCTGTGAAACCAAATTGTCATCCTCCAGCCATCTCTAGCAGTCTCTGTGTGCATTGGGGTGTAGCTTCCCCTTATAAATATGTTTTTTTTTTCTTTAACATGAAGATCAACTTCAGCCCTGCAGAATCCAGTAGCTACAGCTGGTGGGCAGCTCTCTGGGAGCTGGTGGCTGTTGATGTTGCCCATCAATCACAGCTGTCAGTGGGGATGTCCAGCCCTGCCTGCACAGGGCTACGTTATGTGTGGCAACAAGTTCTCAACAAAACCAATGTAGTAAGAGTTTTTGTGAAAAAAAACCAGGCTGAGTCGCAGAAATCCATCTCAAGTTAGTTGCTGGCAGGTGACCTTTAAAAGCATTCTGGAATATTTGAGGTTTCTCTTCTCTACTCTCCAGTTCCTGCATTTAGAAAAGAATCATGTACAGATGATCCTCAAACTATTGTTTAGGGAAGAAAAGGCTTTTTTAACTAGTTGTGGGTACTTAAACAAGGCTGAATTGGGTCTGCTGTTTTTTACAGCTGCCTCTGGAAAAATATATACCATGCCTGTGATTTAACTGCATTTTCACCTGTGCTGGGGAATTTAGAATCATAGAATCATTCAGGTTGGAAAAGACCCTCGGGATCATCGAGTCCAGCCATCTACCCCATTCTACAAAGTTCTCCCCTACACCATGTCCCCCAACACCACATCTAAACAGCTCCTAAACACATCCAAGGATGGTGACTCAAGCCCCTCCCTGGGCAGCCTATTCCAATGCCTGACTACTGCTCTTATAAAGTCAACATACATATTCTTATACATCAATGCTCTTATAAAGTCAAGTTCTTATACATCAAGTCAAACTATAGAAAACAAAGNGATACATATTCTTATACATCAATACTCTTATAAAGTCAAACTATAGAAAACAAAGCAATAAATTTAACTGCCAATTTCGATATACCTTTGGATGTCTCAGTAGGAGTTGAATGCAGTGGAAGTTGGTAGGTGGACACTCCTGTAGGGACTCTGCACCCTCCTCTGGTTTCCCAAGGATTGCTTTGGAAAATAAAAAGCTGTGAATCACATTAATTATAGTTGAGTTTATGAAGAGTGAGACGGAAATGTGAATTGCAGTGCTGTAAGATGAGGTTTGAGTGACCTATGTCTTTCAGGTTTCACCCTATATTGGGTGTTACCTTTTGGAAACCCACTTGTGACATTGCTCTTATCACTCTACGTTGTAATTTAATCCTGGCTTTTAGACACTTATTCCAAAATCTGACAAATGGTCTTGTAATTTCCGGGAAATGACCTTTTTCTGATTCCAGAAACATACCCTTGGTTTGCTTTTAAGAGCTCGGCCTGGGTTAAGTGTTCAGCCTTTACATGCAATTCATGCATTTATCTGGCCATCTTTGTTTCTTTTGCATTTTTATTGATTCTTGTTGAATTTAGCTCATAGTTACAATCTTTGCATTGGTGTCCACATGGACGCCATAAGTCCAGGGGCACAATATCATCCTTTTTTTAGGGCCTCAGTCCTGCTAAGCCATTCTCCATCTATTATTTCCAATTGCTTTTGTTTCTGCGTCAGGCAGCTGCCCTTGTTGTGGTCACTGTGTCTTTCCAGGAGCATCTCTCCTCCACACGAGGCATGTGTATGCCCTCTTCCTAGCAAGACATTTTTAATAAGTAAGGATTCTTCAAGTGCTGGGGCTCCAGGACTGAAGAAAATAGACCTCGGAACACATACAGTATTCATAAAAATAATAAAGATGGGTTTTATTCTCCAAACTGGGCTAGCCGTATGAAAACGTTTATTAAAAAACGAGGTTCACTCTGCTTCCAGAATTGATGGCCTGCTTCTGAGCATCATTAATTTAATGGTCCGCCACCAGTTTGTATCACGTTGCAGGCTGCTAATGATTTTCTAGAGCAGATATTACAAAGGAGAAAGAAACCTGCTACTCAGCGCCTGGGAAATAAACCGTCTCCTTGCTATGAGTTTACCTGTAATTGGGAGAGTTGTGTAAAATCCTAAGAAGAGCCACTTGTGGGAATATTCGGCGGGGGGGGACACTGAAAATGTCAGGGACGAGCTTTTCAGCTCCTGCAGTACAAACCGTGCTTGAAATAACTGGATGTTATTCCTTTTCATTGCAGCCTTGCGCAAATGTATATTGATTAATAAAGGAAGAGCGTGGCCTGTGCCTGGCACTTTTGAGTGATAAACAGTTATGCAGCGGTAAAGAGGGTATATTAAAGGGTAAGAGCTAATGACTTTTCTTGTGTGTGTAACACATTAAAACCAGCATGAAGCTACAGCTATTTTATCATGCTGCTAATGTCCCTGACAACATTCACTTGGTGGGAGTGAATGAATGGAAATCCATTTAGAGAAGTAAATTAAAATACCTTAAAAAATGCCTTTAATAATAGCTACAGAACTCAGCAGGATCAGAGAAGTGAGAGATACAAAAGACCTATTAAGTTATCCAGTCCATCTCCCTGCCAAGGCAGCGGTATTCCTTATTATGCAGTTACTACTGTATCAGTCAGGGAAGATTTAAATGTCTCAAGTGCCAGAGCCTCTGATGGGGAGTAATCTACAGGCTGGAAGATTGGACTGCCACAAACTTTCCCTTGTGTGCAACCTAATTTTTCCTTCCCTGCTCGTCTCCTGCCCTACACGTGTGGCTGTACCTTCCAGACCCTAAATGGAGCCTACAGGAGAGATGGGGAGGGCCTCTTGATCAGGGAGGGGAGCCGCAGGAGGAGGGGTAATGCTTTTAAACTGAAACAGGGGAGATCAGGTGAGATCTCATGAAGAAATTCTTTGCTGTGAGGGTGGTGAGAGCCTGGCCCAGGTTGCCCAGAGAAGCTGTGGCTGCCCCCATCCCTGGAGGGGCTCAAGGCCAGGTTGGAGGGGGCTTGGAGCAACCTGGTCTGGTGGGAGGTGTCCCTGCCCAGGGCAGGGGGTTGGAACTCAATGATCTTTATGGTCCCTTCCAACCCAAACCATTCTATGATTCTATGGACCATCTCTAGCAGGATAGACCCACTGAATCCATTTTTTGGCCTGAATCCCTTTTTTGGCAAGCTGGCAAGCTCCTGGGCCCTGACTAAGAATTGATGTGCTGGGAATTCCCATTTTCTGGGGAATTCGACAGATTTGATTAGTTATGGTGTGTTTTGGGAGGAGAGATTTGCACAGAAGAAGAAAATGCCACTGTTCTTAGGTATTTCTGTGTCAAAGCTTCTGGGATAGCAGAACGGGTTTGTTTGGCTAGTTGTTTTTAAGCACACCTGGGGCACTTTTTGCCGTGGAATATATTTGAGCTCAAAATTGGAATAAATGCGTCTGATCTCTAGTATAATCAGCCATAGAAGTTCACCCAGTAATTTCTGCATCAAATCCATAACTCCTGTTTAAATGCAGCTTATCTTTCACAAAAGCACCTGTGCCTGATTTAGAGCCTTGCAGAGGAGGAGAATCCAGCACACGCAATCGCAAGCTGCTCGGGTGGTTAATTACCTTCACGGTTCAAAAACGTGTAGCTCCTTTCTGCTCTGGTATGATCCAGCCTCAGGTCCCATCTGCTGGATCTCATTGTGGCGGGCTTAAGAGGCTTAAATAAAATAAATAAGGAGATTGAAAAATATCCTAATGTTGTAGGCGTTCAGGAGGTCATTTCTTCTATGGAAATGTCTGAACAGGAGAGTGTCATGATAACCATCAAGTCCAGTTCATCTGGACTATGTAGGGCAGGCAGCTGAGCAGAGCATTTCTCCTTGGGAAAAGCTTTTCATATGTAGTTATCTGGTCACATCGTTTTGTCTTGATGGTGGCAAAATTGGTTTCTGGTGGGACAAATGAGCTGTAGCCTCGTACGTGAGCGAGCATCAGTCTCCGGCGGTCACGAACGGTGGTGAGGAAGAGCTGAATTGCAACCCAGGTGTTAAGTCCATATCCTGCGTGACGTGAGAAAGCACAAAGGTAGACGTTGGTCGATTCTGACCTGCGATACTGTAAGAAGGGACTTAGTTTAATCAGAAATTTTGGGGAAACCTCTCCAAGAGAACTTCTCCTTACTGTGAAGCACAATCTGGAGGAAAAACCTATCTCAAATTTGAACAAATAACGCGACGAAGAAGCCCATCCAGCAATACCCACAGTCCTTGTGCCTCCTCTCCAGCCTTCCCTGGCTGTGGGAAAATTGCAGAAAAGGCATGTGTGCTTTTAGACTGTGTGGGCTTTTGTTCAAATTGCGGAGGCGATGAGTATCACTTACCTTTTTTTCTTTTTTTTTTTTTTCTGTTTAAAAACCCTTGCAGAGCGTACTTTGAAAATCCTGGTGGCACACTCCTCTTCCCTTGCTTTTAAATAGCTGTGATTGATTGCCACTTACTGGACTTCAGCAGGGTTGGCCCGCCGTTAATGTCAACTTTGCGTATAAGAGAGGCTCGTGCGTTCAAATCATGGACGCTGCGAAATCCTAAATAATGAATATGGTGTTTAGAGGAAGAAAACGGTTCTTCTGCGCGGTCAAAGGCAATGCAGTAATAAGCAGATTTTACGGTATGTGTTCTCCATTTAAAAAAAAAAAGAAAAGAAGAGTACATTTTGCTTACCATCAATATTCTAGTTCACTGGAGCAAGTGTTTTGTGGATCACACTGTGCCAGGTAAATAAGAGCTATCCAAGACCGTGTTTGTGCACTCATTTCATAGAATTATAGAATCACAGAATCATTCAGGTTGGAAAAGATCCTCGGGATCATCGAGTCCAACCATCAGCCCCATTCTACAAACTTCTCCCCTACACTGTATCCCCCAACACCACATCTAAATGACTCTTAAACAGATTCAGGGATGGTGACTCCACCACCTCCCTGGGCAGCCTATTCCAGTGTCTGACCACTCTTTCTGTGAAGAATTGTTTCCTAACACTCAGTCAAAACCTACCCTATTGGCAGCTTGAAGCCATTCCCTCTTGGTCTATGGCTAATTATCTGTGAGAAGAGACCAGCACCAACCTCTCTACAACGTCCTCTCAAGTAGTTGTAGAGAGTGATGAGGTCTCCCCTCAGCCTCCTCTTCCTCAAACTAAACAGTCCCAGCTCCTTCAGTTGCCCTTCATAAAGATTTATTCTCCAGGCCCTTCACCAGCTCCGTTGCCCTCCTCTGCACCCGCTCCAGCACCTCGATATCTCTCTTGTATTGAGGTGCCCAAAACTGGACACAATACTCCAGTTGTGGCCTCACCAGTGGACAATCACCTCCCTACTTCTGCTGGTCACATTATTTCTAATACAAGCCAGGAAGCCATTGGCTTTCTTGGCCACCTGGACACACTGCTGGCGCGTATTTAGCTGCTGCAGCATCACGTTTAAAGGTGAGAGAGAAATAAGACCTATCCTGGGCTCCTGTTGCCATCCGTGAGGACGAAGGCACTCAGGACCTCCCGGAATAAACCCATAAAAAGAAAAATATCACCCGCAGCGAAGCAGGCAGAGTTAATAGTTTAAAAAAAAAAATACACCGCCCCATCCTTGGAGCGAGGAGCATTTGAGAAGCAAAGTTGTAGTAGGATGTAGTATAACCATAGTAACGGGCAGGATTCTGCAGAACTGATACTGGAATAATGAGTTTTGCTGAAAAAAAAAGAAAAAATGCTGTATGGGAAAAGCGGGCTATCAGATTTTGCGACCGTAAAAAAAGAGGTTTTGCATTTAAACACGTATTTGAATTGATACGTACTAAAAACTCCAGCCCTTTGTAAAGGCCTGGATGTACCACGGAAGAAAACGAATTGAAAAGCCCCCCCCTTATCGCTCGGTGTGAAATAACCGCTAATCAGTAAAACAGACAATTTAGACTATCATCTTGCCTCTGATAGCTGAAATTGTATTTATTTTTTTTCACTTGGTTTCAGGGTTGTTTTTTTCTTCTGTCTTAGAGGGGGGTAAGCGCAGTGCTGATATACCGAACTGGGGGTGCAGGTTGGCTCCCCACGGCGATGATGGAGCTGGGGCAGCTCCCAGTTCTCCTGTCCAGCCCGTGCCCGGCCCTCGGGCCACAGGGCTTATGTTGGCTACTTTTTAGACATCAACTAGCCTTAAGCAGCCGGTTTATTGCAATATTCGGAAGTAACTGGGTCCCCAGCTCCTGCTTTTCAGTTTTGAATGATTTCCATCTCTAACTCTGCTTTACTGACATGTAATATCATCTAACGAGATGGGAGACTAGTTATTTCAGTGGCCTCGCAAGATATTTGTTAAACTGCTGGAATCTGGGCAAGAGGAGTAAATGCATTTTGTGTTTTTAATCTCCCTCTCCCGTTGCCCTTCAAGGCGCTGACAGCACTTGATATTTATCAGCTCACAAGAGCCTGTCCGGGTATTTAAGCAGCTCGACTGGGAAAGCAAAGCACACGCTGGGAGATGGCTGCAGAGCTCCGTTTCGCCCGCCCGCCGAGTAACAAACCGTTATTAATTGACAGCAGAATAACCAAATTGCAACTGGCAGACTAATGCTGCGGGTCAGAGCACGGGGGCGGAGGGGGGCGAGACGGCAGGTGGGGATATGGGATAAGGAGGGAGCTGGGGAAAGATGGGTTTCCTATTTTAGAGCTGATTGCCTTGGGTGTGATTTTTGGCCAAGCTCCCACAGCTGCTGAAACCGCCTTAGTCTCTGTAAATGTCCTAATAACATTAATCGTAATATTAATGAATCATAGAATGGAACAGCCCAGGCTGGAAATGACTTCAAGAGATCATCGGGTCCAACCTCTTGGTGGAAAAGGGAGCCAAGATGAGATTAAGCAGCACGCTCTCCAGTTGTATCTTGAGACCTTCCAGTGATGAGGACTTTACTGTGTCCCTGGGGAGGTTGTTCCAGGAAATTTTTGTAAAAATGTCTTTCTTATGTGTGTAAAAAATGTCTTTCTTATGTCAAGGTGAAACCTCTCCCAGTGCAACTTGTTCTCGTTGCCCCTTGCCTTTTCCACATGGCTCCTTGTGAAGAGAGACCCTCCATCCTCTTTGCAGCCGGACTTTATGTACTGGTTAATGTCATAATGAAACTAACCCCAGATCCTGGATCCTAGACACCAGATCCTGTATAGTATTTGGAGAATTGCACATTTTTATGCAGAATTCTGTATGCCAGGCCAATATCTAAGAGCACATCAAACTCAGTCCTCTCTCCACAACTCCATTATATATTATTGCATCTGGTAGCATTATAGAATCATAGAATGGTTTGGATTGGAAGGGACCTTAAAGATCATCTAGTTCCAACCACCCTCTCATGGGCAGAGACACCTCCCATCAGACCAGGTTGCTCAAAGCCCCATCCAGCCTGGCCTTGAACCCCTCCAGGGATGGGGCAGCCACAGCTTCTCTGGGCAACCTGGGCCAGGCTCTCATGGCCCTCATACTGAAAACTTTCTTCCTAATATCTCATCTAAATCTACCCTCTTCCAGTTTGAATTATGCTGGTGTGATACTTGACAACATCTTCCAAAGTTTCCATCCCCTTCACACTCCTGTGGGCGTTGCTGTGCCGGGGGAGATGCTGGGCAGCCCTTGGCCCCCTTTTAGACCAAGCAACTTCCAACCTGGAAGCAGATGAGATGGAGTCACTGAGCAGAAAGACAGAAAAAGAAATCAAAGAACATCCCGGGTACTCTGGGACTGGTGGGAGAATTGTTCCTAAACTTCCTCTGTTATTTGAACATTTTTATTGGGGATGGCGCAAGCAGCAGTTTGGCTGCTGCCTGCAGAGATTTGGAGAGGTGGGATGGGAATGGCCAACTCTATGATATGGAGAGTGAGCCCAGATGGGAATGAGAAAGGGTGAAGTTTTGGGAAAAAGACGCTGAAATGGATCCTTGCTGGATGCTGTTTCCTTGGGATCTTGGTTAAAGAAGGGGACTTGCCTGGCATTTGGCTTTCCCTAGTGCACGCCACAGGGTAGGGATGGCACCAGTGGGGCTCCTGAGCAAGAAGTCTCTCTCTGGGACCCTGTGTTATAGCTTTGCGAGATGCTTGAGCCCAACAGCAAGATGCCAGGAGATCACCCCATCCTTTGCTGGCCTTCAGATGCATCCAGAACCGGCTTTCACCATGTGCCCATCAGCTTCGTTGCCTCCATCCCAACCTCTACAACTCATCGCTGAGTGAGGGTTCAGCCAAGAGGGTACAACAAGAAAGCAACACCAGCCTTCCCAGCAGGAAAGGAGACGTTCCACAATCTCCTAAACCACAACCACACAGTTTCCAAGTACAGCCTCCTCCCTGAAGAGTAGTGCCCCAGTGTGGGTCACTGGAGCCATCTGCTGAAAACACCTTCTCAGCGCCGGGAAAGGAGGATGAAGGATGTCTTGAAAAGGCAGATGCTGTCAATTTAACATTTTTTGGGGCAGCTGAGAAACTGTAATTAAAAGAAAAAAAACACCAACAAGAAAATGCAGGAATAAATGTTGCACGTCAAGGTGTCAGTGTGAGGCGTAACCACTGATGTCCTTTGGAAATGGTCCCAAACTTGGAGCTGTGGGTCAGCACTGAGCTTGAAGAGGTTTGAAAACCTTTTATCTCTCCTGCCCTGCTCTCAATTACAGCTGTGCTCTGTACAGTACTTTTAAAATTGTGGGGCGTCAGCAAAACTCCAGCTTAAAAATTAGATTAGGCTTTATTTATTTCTTCCTTTAAGGCAGCCAGGTCCAGCGCTCATCTGGTGCCTTCCTCTGCCAAGGCATCTCGAGGAGATTTTTAAGTGATGGGCAATAATATACTAATAATTGACAACCTTTCCAGTGCCAAGGTCTCTTCGTCCATCTGCTGTGTTTACAAGAGCCTATCTCATGGTGAAGATATCCCTGCACAGGTACATTCCCATCTTTACCTTCTTCCTCCAAGAAGATGGAGCAAGTGAACAGGTATGAGAGAAGCTGTGATTTCTCCAAAAGGGATGCCATTCAGAGGTACCTGGACGGGCTGGAGAGGTGGGCCTGTGTGAACCTCATGAAGTTCAACCAGGTGCAAGGTCCTGCACATGGGTCACAGCAATAATACACAAATACAGGTTGGGTGGAGAATGGATTGAGAGCAGACGTGAGGAGGACTTGGGGTGTTGATGGACAAGATGCTCAACATGAGTCAGCAATGTGTGCTGGCAGCACAGAAAGCCCCCTGCCTCCTGGGCTGCATCAAAAGAAGCGTGGTCAGCAGGTCAAGGGAGGTGATTCTACCCCTCTACTCCACTCTGGTGAGACCCCACCTGGACGTCCACCTGTGTCCAGCTCTGGAGTCCTCAACACAGGAAGGACATGGACCTGTTGGAGCAGGGCCAGAGGAGGCCACAAAGATGTTTGGAGAGCTGGAGCCCCTCTGCTGTGAGGACAGGCTGAGAGAGTTGGGGGAGTTCAGCCTGGAGAAGAGAAGGCTCCGGGGAGACCTTATGGCAGCCTTCAAGCCCCTAAAGGGGACCTACAGGAGAGATGGGGAGGGACTCTTGATCAGGGCGGGGAGCAATAGGATAAGGGGTAATGGTTTTAAACTGAAAGAGGGGAGATTTAGGTGAGATACTAGAAAGAAATTCTTTCTTGTGAGGGTGGTGAGACACTAGCCCAGGTTGCCCAGCGAAGCTGTGGCTGCCCCATCCCTGGAGAGGTTCAAGGCCAGGCTGGATGGGGCTTGGAGCAACCTGGTCTGGTGGGAGGTGTCCCTGCCCAGGGCAGGGGTTTGGAACTAGATAATCTTTAAGGTCCCTTCCAATCCAAACCATTCTATGATTCTATGATTCTGCAGAAAAAAAGCATTCCGAGTGGATTGTTCCTCTAATCTCGTGTTCCTCACCAAGAAGTTAGAGAAAACAGAATGACAGATTGAAAACCTGAAGGTTTGTGTAGGCTTGACCTGTTGTTTTGAATTTATTCTGCGTGTTGGGGAATTGCTGGGAACCAGCTTTATTGTACAGAAACTGCGTTTTAAGGGAGCCTTGAAAACATTCCTCCAGCTGCATTGATTTACATCGAGTGCCCTCTTGCTGTAGAGGAGGAATTGAGTCATTTTAGAAACTTTGGTGGGGTTGCATGAGACAATAATCCCAAAAGGATTATTGGGATGATACCTCTGGCTCTGCGTATTCTCCATCACTCTGGGCTGGTGGAAGCCAAATGCTCGGAGCATAAATTATACCCACCCTGGGGCTGTTTTACGTTGTCTGAAGCTTCAGCACAACTGAGAATAAGGGTCGTATCTAGGAATAATGATAAATATTTGCAAAATACATTAAAGGTAAAACCCACGGTGTTAATAACGAGTGGTGCTGCTCTGTTTTATCCTATTACCTCGACAGTCGCTAATGGGCAGGAGGAAGACGTAAGAAGGAGTTTCTTTATATTTTTAGTAGCCTTAAGACTCCTTTGAAACCTTCACCCCGATGTAGGAGTAATGAATCACACCCTCGGCGTGGTGTTAGGATTCCGCACCACGCAGCGTTTTCAGGTGCGAGGAGACGAATATTGTTCGGTGGGTGAGTTTCCTTGTTAGTGTGGGGTGGTTTCTTTTTTTTTAAAAAAAAAAAAAAAGTCTTCATTGAAGTGTCTTGCCATAAAATTATGCTTTGATCATATCCATTTGCTGTTAATGAATCCAGATGGGTTAGAGGCAACTGGATTGTAACTCTCTGATAATACGTGCGCTGCCTTTCATTTCCTCGCGCGGAGTTTCAGAAGATCCTGCGCTGGCCCAGCTAACGAAGCCAGCGATATTAATGTGGCCTAATGCATCCTAATACATACCCTCCCCAGGGACACATGCAGATGTGTCAGGATTGCTTTGGAAAAGGTTAAAGTGTTACAGAAAAATGGCCATTACCTATCGGGGGCTGTCTCCTTTCATATGGTAATCGCCTTTTTTTTTTTCCTGCCTTTTATTTTTTTAAATCATGCAAGTGGCTTTGTATTTCCTTTAAATCAAAAGATCTTATTCTGAAAGCAAGATACTGGCAGGAGCTGAGCTGTGATTTGAATGTTGTTGTACAGAGGAGAAAGCAAGTAGGAGAAACGACGTAGAAACCAGCAATACCTTCTCTTTTAACATACAATCTTTGGATTTTTAAGTCGTTTGCTCCAATGTTGAGTTACGTAAAGGAAAAGAAACGGGGCAGGTTGAAACCAGGTTTAGTTCCTCTTGGTGGTGTTCCACGTCCAACCCATTTTTTTGCGTCCAACCCAAGTTGCCACAAGGATGCCTGGAAGGAGAGATGCTTCCCCTGGAAAACTGAGATCAGTTAATAGCGTGGGTCTGCTGAAAATCTCACCCCCCTCTCACCAGTGAAATACCAGTGGAAAATGAAAAGTATGTTTATTCATGCAAAGAGGAGAAAAATTGCTTGTATCTTCCAGGTTGCTACATGTGTTAGGAAGGATTTTATTTTTTCCTTCACTATGTATAAGTGTTAACTCGAATGCCTCACCCTTAAGGATCAGGATCAGCCCCTGGAAGGAGACTTCAGTTTGGATTGAAGCTGCACAACAACTTCTGTATTTTCCATTTGTGAAGTCAGAGCTGTTCTTATGGCTCACGTCAGCAGGTTGGAGGTTGGAGAGTGGCCTTTTCCTCTGCTGACAGACAACCACTGGCCATGGCAGCAACTTTAAGCCATCTGGGTGCAAAGTGAAGCACCTCTGCTTGACCACCTTGCACCAGTCATAGTTGTTGGGGCTTGAAGGACAGGAGCTCATTCCCCAGCTCAAAAGCCATGAAGGTGTGAATACAGCCCACCTCTAGCCTGGTGGACAGGGAACTGGTGGAGAGGGTACAGCGAAGAGCTACGAAGATGATGAGGGGACTAGAACATCTCTCTGATGAGGAAAGGCTGAGGGACTTGGGTCTTTTGAGTCGGGAGAAGACTGAGAGGGAATCTTATCAATGCTTATAAATACTTAAAGTCTGGGTGGCAGGAGGATGAGGTCATTTTTTTTTCAGTGGTGCCCACTGACAGGACAAGAGGTAACGGGCACAAACTGGAACATGGGAAGTTCCATCTAAACATGAGGAGGAACTTCTTTCCTGTGAGGGTGGTGGAGCCCTGGAAGAGGCTGCAGAGAGAGGTGGTGGAGTCTCCTTCTCTGTAGACATTCACAACGCCCTTGGACACATTCCTGTGGGACCTATTCTGGGTAACCCCGCTCTGGCAGGGGGTTGGACTAGATGATCTCCAGAGGTCCCTTCCAACCCCATATAATTCTGTGATTCTGTGAATCACTGGGTAATTTTCCTACTGCGTTTATCAGCCCAACGTACATGGGTTTGAGTTTACCCTCGAGGGAAAGGTGCCAAATCAGTTTGGTTTCCCATTTTAGTGGAAATTGGGTAAATACTTAAAATGCTGCTTTCCCCTTTGCCGGGGCCAGCCCGGCACCTCGAGCAGGGATAGCAAAGAGCCTGGACGAGGTCTGAATCCTGCAGCTAAGGAGCTGTGTGCTCTCACCGACGAGCCAGCATCCCTGGCTGCTTCAGCCTCTCCACGTCCTTCTCTGCTTCATTTGCTTGCGATGGCTCCGGGTTGCAAGTCCTTTAGGGCTGGTTGTTCTCCTCCGTGTGCATCAAGCCCAGGGTGGGATTGAATATTTATTAAAGCGCAGATACTTGTAGTAACAGGAGAAGCGGCGTAAACAAGAGCATCCGAGAGGCAGCTATGCCAGACTAGGTTTTTGTTTGGACAAAATAATCCCAAATTGTTGCTAATTACAATATGAAAGATTGGTTAATTCCTGTGATTTGCTTAAGAGCAGGCTTAATAAGATGCAAGAGCAACCAAAGAGAAGGTTGGGGTTGGGTTGGGTTTTTTTCTTCCAAGTACAGTTGGGAGCCAAGGATGTATCGGGAACAGCACAGGTTTCCTTGAAGCCCCCGCATGCTACGGAGTCCTGTGTGCTCGGAATGAGGATGAGGTCTGCAGATGCATTTTTGACCAAATCAGGGACAGGTAGCGGAGCAGAATCAATTCCCTGTCACTCAGGGGGTTGCTCTGGAGGAGCCGGATTATGGATCAGGGTGATGCTGCCGCGTTTTTAATCTGGAAATCAATAGAGAGAGGGAAGTTGGGCTTGTGGGGATGCGGCGGAGACAATGAGTCGGGGTTTGATGAGATTTTGCTCTGCAAACAACGGAGTCACTAACTCCTCTTCACATCCTGATTAACACAGAGAAGGGGCTAAATTCAGCCTCGATGCAGCTCTCTCAAAGTCCCTGGAGTCCCCCCCGTATAATTTGAGCCCAGAAATTCTCAAACGAACAAGGGCTCCCAAATGCTTCAGTCTCCTTCTTTGCCTTTGCACATAGCTCAGGAGTAACCCTTCACTCTACTGAGCCCAATATTAATTCTATTTATATCAACCTGGGGCTTCGATAACCTTCCTGCCACCTTGTTTGTAGCAACCAAATTAAATACAGGAGGCAAGTTATAAATACAAACCATGCCAAGTCACCTTGGGGTGCCTCAGGAATCCCCAAAATTCTGGTTATATCTCGGGACGTTATCAGTTACGTGGTACCTCCTTCTGCAGACTGTTCAAACTTGCTCATCTGTAGGATGGGGAGCAGCATTTGCATTTTGCGGATTTGCCCTCGTTGTTCCCGTGACTGTAATACACGGCTTGGGGGTTTCCAAAGGACTGCAAGGTGCTACTTAAACCTCAGCGTGTGTCCTGCACGTAGAGTTTTATGGATGGGAGCGGTGGGTGAAATCCCTGACCTTTAGGATAGTCCACAATCTCTGAGTCTGGAATTACTGGTCAGGTTGGAGTGCTTGGGGGTTTGCAGGTCCAAGCAAAGCTGTGGGTACTCAGTTCCTCTGAAAATCATGCTTTTGCATTTTGAGGTTTCACCTAGTGAAGGAAAGACCTGGTGAACTCTGCTGGTCCTCAGCCACTGGAAGAAAATCCAAACTCTTTTCAGACCTGATAACCAAAGCCCTAAGCTGCCCTCTTCCATCTCTTGCAGGGTTTCTGCTTTTTCCTCCTTCATTCAGTTTGACATCACTGGGTGGCATGGGCTGCTCCAGCATCTGCTCAGTGTCAGGGAGCATCAGCTGTACAATCGCATCTGTCACGCTAATTAGCAAAACATGAGAAGGCTGAAATTAAGATTCACGCTGAACCGCTCTTCATACTTGTGCTTTTCTTTCTTTTCCAGAGCACGGTAATCGTGGAGAAGACCGTTCAAGACCTGATGAACCTGATGCATGACTTGAGCGCCTATTCGGATCAGTTCCTCAACATGGTGTGTGTGAAGCTCCAGGAGTACAAGGACACCTGCACCCTTGCCTACAGGTACAGGAAGGCTTGGAGACCCACGTCTGCTGGAAATACTGCTCTTAGGCTTTTGCTATGTTGCCATGAGTAGGCAGGAATTACCTCTAGAAGTCATCTCTGCTGGGATGGTCAAGGATGTTTCTTTCTAGGTGGGGAAAAAATCCAAAATAATGATCATTGGCATGAGAAGAGTCTTGGCTTTCCAGTGACTTTATCCACACCACGCTGTGGTTTAGGCTCTTTAAACGTGGACATCGGTGGTGGTAGAACTTAGAAACCACACATCTTTTCTCTTAATCAGGCAAAATGTGACCTCATGTTGGAGATGGACAGTATAAGGCATCGTCTTTAACACAAATAGCTGTATATAGCTATTGCTTTCTTGTAAAGCAAGTAAGATCCTTCCATTTGAGTGTTCCCATGAGATTCAGCCATATTTTAATCATTTATATTAACATTTGGTTGTTCAGATCTTGTAGCAATGTGGGAATTGGTAACGACAGCACACCATATAAATGCACACACACTGGCGTTTGTGAAACTTTCCCAAAACCTTTCCATAAGCTTATTGTCTCAAGGAGTCACCAGATGCTCTGCCCTGGGCTTTCTCGGTGTTTTGGGGTGATCTGTGATCTGCTTCCCCAACCATGGCCTGGAAGCTGAATGCAGTGTGGTTCCCGTGGCGTAATCATGATGGGTCACGGGGCTCAAGTCCTCCAGGTAGTTGCTTTATCAGAGATTTCCCGGGTAACCATCAATAAATAACTTAATCTCTGTACATCCCAGTTGCCCCTCTGTAAAATGGCCCTCCCCTGAAGAGGGGGACAAGGATCGTGCCCCGTGCCATGGGGATAAATACTTGCATTGAAAGACACTAAAGATGCTGTGGCGATGTGGGCTATAATAGCTGCTATTCATAATTTCCTTTAATGGCTAATTGAGGCGGGCGATAGCAGGGGAAGCTGAAAAAGCCTCTCGTGTTTTCTGACCAACAGCATTAAGAAATTATTTCCTATTGCCTGATTTCATTCAGGAGAAGCTTCATCTGGTGAGCGGCTGCGTACGGGCTCATTATTATTATTATTATTATTAATAATAATAATAATAATAACTCCAACAATAGCAGTGAGCACATACGTGGGCTAAACTTTGCCTGAACACTTGTGTAAATTGGTAGCGGCTCATGTGCTGTTGTCCAAAATGCTTGCGTTTTATATGAAACTTCAGTGACTGTGGCCAAACAATAGATGTGATTTCTTTGGCTTCAACTTAAAGGTCCTTCCTTCCTTCCTTCGCTGATACCATTCCTGGGTTTGGCACCTGCTGGGGAGTAATTAGGACAGCCCTAATTTGGCAATATCCTGATTACAGCAGGAGGAAAAACAGGAAATGTTCTAGTTTTGCTGCTAGCAAATGACTGACTGAAATAGAAATCTATATACATTTCAAATGATGCAGAGGAATATTGCGGCTCCCCTGCTCTCCCGGGGCGAGCGGTTCCATCCGTGGGGACGTTATGCCCTCTACAGGGATCTCACATCTCCGCGCAGCCCTGCCCTCTGCGCCAGGGTTTTCCTTGAGGATGTGGAGGTGGATAAATCCTCGTGTTGATAAAAGTGAGTGGAGGAAGGATCATTTATAGCCGCTCAAGAACAGGATAAACTCCCTCGAGCTGTGTATTAATACGATCAGGCGAAGCTATCGGAGCAAGGGAGCGCGTGTCTCTTCTTGAGATGTCAAGACAGTGAGAATTTGGGAAGCCGGAGAGATGGTTTCTGCAAGATTTGCACATGGCATTCACTCGTTTCCCGCGTGCACATGTTTCTTGAAGGAGAATACGGGCAAACGGGGATGAAATGTATTCAAATACATTGAATTTGCTCCTCAAAGCAAGGCTGTTTCCTTCGGAGCCCTTTGCAGAACAGATAGCTCTGTCAGGACGTCAGCGCGGAGAAACGCACAGCTGAGATGTTTCATGTTTGATTTCCATTTGGCTCTGATTTTCTAGTGAACGCAGAAGGAAAAAAAAAAACAACAACCTAGTGGGGCTGAATCTGTATGGATTGGACATTTATATAAGTAGCAACTATGGATTTTCTTGTTTTAATTGATGGCGAATTTCGGAAGCATGTTTAATCTGATCTAGGTGAGATGTCTCCTGCAAATTACAGGTTTGTAAGAAGTGCAATTTCAGTTTGACACAAACTGTTTACAGGAGTGAGTTATGTTTTCTGACTTGTTTATGAGGGGTTGGGGATTAAAATGAAAACAAAAACAGGGTATGGAGCCACAAAAGGGAGGTGATTCTACCCCGGGAGGTGATTCTGCCCCTCTGCTCTGCTCTCGTGAGACCCCACCTGGCGTACTGTGTCCAGCTTTGCACTCCTCAACACAGGAAGGACATGGACCTGTTGGAACGGGTCCAGCAGAGGGCCACAAAGAAGATCAGAGGGCTGGAGCACCTCTCCTATGAGGACAGGTTGAGGGAGTTGGGGGTGTTCAGCCTGGAGATGAGAAGGCTCCAGGGAGACCTTATAAAGGCCTTCCAGTACCTGTTCTCCAACTTTTAGCTCCGTCCTGTGTGTCCACCCACTTCTTACCCATCTTCATCCTCTCTCCCTCGAACAACCATCCTCTTGCGCATCTTTCAGCCCATCTGAAGGGCCTGAGTAAGGGCAACACTCACCCAAATGAGTCTCTTTAGTCTGTAAAAAGAGATGGACACCTCCAAAGAGTAGTTCACCTTATTTAAAAAGTTCCCAGAACTCTCTGGAGGTGCTCAGCTCTCTCCATCAGCTGTGAAGGCACCTGATGGTGACCAGCCTCCTGGCTGAACTGTCTCAGCTAAATTCCTAAGATTAGGTGGGATATAACTGAGCCTATATCTCTCAAAATGATGAAGACAAAATATATATCTTTGTTCCTGCTTTCCAGCCAGACAAACTAAAACTAAGCCCCTTATTATTGATAGGGAAATGAGGAGATTAATTCATCCAAGCTATGGGATCTGCGGTCAAACAGGATTTCTCGAGTTCCTGGGAAACGTTCTTACCACTCAGTTTACTACTTCTTATTGGGATCTTCCTCTTCTTGCCTTAGCCTTTTGGGTTTTAAGTTGCCTTTTTGGCTCTTTTTGGGCAGGGATCTGTCTTCCTCAGCCCAGTAGGTACCTGGCAGATGCCGAGCACACTGCTTTTAGACTCTGAAACTCTTAGCAGTGCGAGTAGAGCTCAGCATGGAACCGTCACCTCGGCCCTGGGAAGAGAAAAAAACTTATTCAAAAATACATTTGGTAAAAGCCCACAGAGTCCAATTAGCCCCTGTAGCCCCCAGATGTTTTCCTAATGAAAAGCTATGGCCCCCCAGCTGTGTCCGGGGATGTTCCCCATCACTCGGTTCCTGGCTTGGGGCACCAATGGTGCAGATCTGGGACTATCACCACCAGCAGATGTTCTCTGGATAAAACCCACTGAGCTGTGGAGGGGTGAACCCTCCTCGCTCATGTGCCATCACCTGTGTACGTGTTACACCTATTCCCTACCCGCTCCTGGGAGCTGGGTACAAACAGATGGCATTTTCCTTGGCCCGTTGAGCCGTGAATTAATTAGTTGATTATGGCACTGGCGGTAGCAAGTAACCCTATTACAGCAGCAGGAATAATTACAGAGGAGTTGGGGAGAAGGAGGGGGGTGGTGTTTGAAAGGAAACGTTTTGAGCTGTACTAAAACATGTCATCCTGTCTTGTGATAATTTACTCGAGGACTCGAATTAGATTGACATTGATAGAAGTTACGGAGGTTGAAAACTGGCTGAGATGCCAGAAAGAAAAGGTGGGGAAATCAGAGTTTTTAATTGACGGGGAAAGCTGGGTGTCTAATGGAGATTGGGTATGTAGCACCTTATTTAGCATCTCCCTTAATAAGGAGGTGGTTGGAGTAAAACCAACCTGTCAATAAAAATTAGGAGGTGTTGTAGCCACGGGAAAGAATGGGGACATAATTCTGAGGACCCACGTAGCAGTGGCAGTGTCCCAGCATCGATTAATTTGAAGCTCCCTATTGATGAGTTTGGCTTAGGGCTCCAGCAGCTCGTGGACCCATGAGAACCACATGACCAAGAGGTCAGAAAAGCAAGAATTGTGTGGGTTAGGCCCTCGGAAAACACTCACCCCTAAAAAAGCAAGGGCACCAAGCTCAGTTTGCAACTCACTGTAGGAGCTAAACAGCCTCCCCTCGTTCCTTCCCAACACCCACTCCAAAAAGCAATAGGAATTTGGAGGACAGCAGATAATAAGGATCATAAAACAGAGAAGGGAGCTCTGTCCTCTCTATAACTCCATCAGAAGACTCCCAAAGATGACTTGCATTTGTAGACATCTGAAGGGCTATGATAAGGCTATAAGTAATTGAAGAGAGTAAATATTGAAAGCGGCAAAAGCTGCTGTAAGGGGAAATAACGGGGAGTAATGGGATGAAATTGAGTAAAATAAAACACGAGCACAGTATCAGGATTTTTTGTGTGTGTGTCCAACAGTTAGATCTGTTCAACTGTGAAATAGACTCCCAAGGGAAGGAGACTATTACTTTAGTCATTTAAATCTGGAGAGGACAAAGCACTGGCTAATATATTCAATGGAACAGTTGTCTTGCCTTGGCAGAGAAATGACCAGATATCATCAAATTTAGTTTTTCCATCTCGGATGTCAGAGATTCTGGTGGAGGGTGGGTTTTTTTTTTTTTCCCTTGTTTTTCACCGGGGTGAAAACAAGGGACCTTTTTTCCCAAGTGGAAAAACACCGAGTTCCGAACAGCAGCCAAAGGCCAAATTGACATTTTGACGCCGCGGTCTTCTGTGGCTGGAAACAAAATTCATTCTTTTGTCTGTGGCAGATAGAACATGCAATTTAAAGAGAAGGAAAATGTATATGTAAGTGCATGTGACAAATTCATTTTTACAAATCCTGTGTACCTACTGAGCAGAGGTTTACCTGGTGGTAGGAGAAAGGAGCGATAGGTTGCTCCGTGCTGGTGGGAAGAGAAGTATTTTACTCTGTTTCAAGGTAGATCAGTGTTGCCTCCTATCTCAGTGCCGTTTTCATTAGTTTCCTTTTCTAAACACAACTCCTCAGTGTGTTGTTACTTTCATTTCTATTTACTGACCGAAACATACCTTGCAGGAAATTTAAAATGAGACCGGTTAATCCTGCATGACCCTTCCCAAAACCGCGTCGCCTGGATGCCTAGTGACAGCTCTGAGCCTCTCTTTGCCCCATGTAACGTCCTAGCTTGGATCCCTGGAGGTGTTCAGGCTGGATGGGGCTTTGAGCAACTTGTCCTGGTGGGACGTGTCCCTGCCCAGGGCAGGGAGGTGGAACTAGATGATCTTTAAGGTCCCTTCCAACTCTAAGCATTCTATGATGCTATGATTCTAATTGCCAGTGAGGAGTTCACATTAGCTTCACTGCCAAAAATATTAAACTAGGAAAGTCTCCATAATTGGAATATGCCATGATCTTTGATTCATTTTCACACATACATACGAATTAGCTGAAATCTCTATTATTAAATGTTTTGGATGACTGGAGAGAAGACCCTGGACCCTTCATGTCCTTTCATTGCTTCAGATCTGGTCCCCAAGCTGGGCCAGCTGGTGTGTGGTGAGCTGGTGGCTTCCACCCAGGTCTTCCTGGGCAAGTTTCCACGCTGCAGTCACAACACAATCAGCAGCGGCTGGCGAGCTCGATTGAGATTGCAGAGAACAAATGAGCCATGGAGAAACTACCTTCTCTCTCTTCTAGTATGGAATGACCTCCTCCAGTTGTGTAAATGATTGGAAGTTGAATGATTTCAAGGGTTGAGAGAATATGGCCCTTTTTCCCTTAAAGGACTCTACCAAAGTACATCAAGAGTTGTGAGTTTAATAGAATTTTATATCCTGTCCACCCGTGTTGCGGTGTTCTCCACACGAGTGCTTTGTTGAACTCCTCTTTGGACCCCTTCCTTACTGCTTAACGCGCATTTGTATGTGATGGGGATTTTAATGAATATGTGCAAAATTACATTAAAAGTACAATTTGCTTTGCGCTAATGTGGTTGTTGCTGCTTTTCCCTGTAGGAGCATCGTGCAGTCGGATGAAAAGCTGGTGATCAGCGCCTCCTGGGCTAAAGACGACGATATTAGCAGACTCCTGAAATCTCTGCCCAACTGGAGCAACATGGCTCAGCCCAAGCAACTGAGACCCAAGAGAGAGGAGGAGGAGGACTTTATAAGGTACAATATTTTATGAAGTTGTAAAAGGGTTTCAAGGAGAGTAGCGACAATGGTAAAACCTGCTGGAAGCACAGCAGTTGTGATGTTTGCGCAGCTGTTGTGTCCCCAGGTGCGAGAACAGGTTGAGATGTGGTCTTTCCTCAAGTGGTGTAATGAAACTTGAGTCTACGTGCTGTTAGACTGTGTGATTCTAAAGCCAGGCACCAGCTTTGCTGAACTGAGAACTTCTTGTGTGTTGGCCAGACTTTGTTCTGTTGAGATGGAGAAATCATTAGGGGAATTATCTGTTTCTGGGCTTTGCTTAGCAGTGACTGTCGTATGATGGATTGGTAGGTAAAACATCATGAAGCTCCTTATTCAAGAGACAGGAGAACGCAGAGCTTCTTCTCAGACACAGCAAGGACAGATGAGAGGGAGGCCATGGCTCAATAAGGAAGCTTCAATAGCAGCACCAGCTTCCTGCTTTTCTGCACTTATTGCTCATTTTTGTTCGTTCTGTTGTTCTGTTTGAACAACAAGTTCTTCTGAGAGAGAGCCCCTCTACTCTGCTGTGGTGATACCAAACCTGGAGCACTGCGTCCAGCCCTGGGGC
Source organism: Arenaria interpres (assembly GCA_013399435.1). Classification (NCBI taxonomy): domain Eukaryota; kingdom Metazoa; phylum Chordata; class Aves; order Charadriiformes; family Scolopacidae; genus Arenaria; species Arenaria interpres. The sequence continues at coordinate 31,926 of VXAK01024683.1, forward strand.
CCAGAATATAAGAAGAACATGGACCTGTTGGAGTGGGTCCAGAGAAGGCCATGAAGACGCTGCGAGGGCTGGAGCCCCTCTGCAGTGAGGACGGGTGGAGAGAGTTGGGGGGGTTCAGCCTGGAGAAGAGAAGGCTCCAGGGAGACCTTAGAGCCCCTTTCAGTTCCTAAAGGGGCTCCGGGAAAGCTGGGGAGCGACTCTTGATCAGGGAGGGGAGCCACAGGACAAGGGGAAATGGTTTTAAACTGGAAGAGAGGAGATTTAGATGAGATATAATGAAGAAATTATTTGCTGTGAGGGTGGTGAGACCGTGGCCCAGGTTGCCCAGAGAAGCTGTGGCTTCTCTGTGGAGGGGTTCAAGGCCAGGCTAGATGGGGCTTTGAGGAACCTGGTGTGGTGGGAGGTGTCCCTGCCCATCACAAGGGAACTCAATGATCTTTAAGGTCCCTTCTAACTCTAACAATTCCATGGTTCTATGGTTCTATTTAAAGAATTGTGCTTGCGAACCGAGTCAGGAAAGTGGCTGAGATTGGGGAGGGAAAGGAAGGGTTATTTTTACTTCAGGCAGATCCTTGTCCTGGTTGATGGTGCTACCCTGGTCACCCATGCAATGAAGAGAGCAGCAGTCTGCGACCCAATGGATGGGCCACTGGTTTTACTGGGCAGGAATTCCCAAAACTGGCGTTGTCACCAAAGCTGTTCTCCATTTGAGCCATGACCTGGTGGTGTTTCTCCTGCATCCCAATCCCAGGAGCTCTGTAAGGAGAGTCAAGTGAAAAATATTGGTACTTCCAGAAGGGATTCTTCCAGAGGCAACTTACTGTGTCCAGAACAGATTGTTTCTGCCTTTTCAGGCAAGTGGAAGCCTCTAAGTAGGCAGATTGCCTTTCCCTGCACACTGTAAATGGCTTAGTCTCTTAATCGTTGTCTCATCCTGAAGAAACAGGTCGTCTTTGTCATTCCAGCCAGTCAAAAAGCTTGTCTGCACATTCCCATCACTATTCATCACTTCCTTGATTGGCATTTGGCTATAAAACTGTAGGAGTAAGTGAAGCTGTTGAAAATTAAAGTCTAATTTGCCCAGATTGTGATTTTACTTGTTCACTGAATGCAAGCACAATAACATAAAGATGATACAGTCTAGAGAGAGGAACGACGAAGAGTATAAAATACGTCTAGTCACAAAAATGTTTCCTCATCCTGCAGTGCGGATGATCAGCTGTGCCTGTGTTTTGAAAAGTCTTCAGTGGTCATGGAAGAGTGAGTATGTGGAGCCCTTGAGGTCTTTGTGCAGCCCCTGGGTTTTTTGAGATTCACGGACTCGGTCTCAGCCTCCACCTTTGCCTTCGCATTCATCCTCTGTTTCTTGGCACAGCAAGGTGGTGGGATGCCCTCCTGGCTCTTCCTGTGATTTCTGAGCCATCAGGGTGGGACACCAGAGCTCCCGTGGATGCAATCCTGAGTCCTATTGGAAGAGCGTAACCTGCTAGGATGAATTCCTGGCCAGGCTAAGTCTGATGGCCAAGCTCGGTCTGTTGCTAGCAGTGCCAACGTTTTCATCCTAATATTCATTTTATTCCAATATTGTCATTTTACTCTCCATTAATTGAAGTATTTCGTGTAATTCTGCCAGCGGTGTTAGAATGGAAAGCCTATTAGGGCATCTGCATTGAATTGACTGGGAAAAGCTCCTTTATCCTATCTTTTTTCTTAGCCTAGACATTAGGACAGAGATCTTCTCTCACTATCTGTTTGCACAGAGCATCATGTATTAAGCCTCAGCTCCTCAGAGTGCCATGTGAATGCTCCTGTAGCATTAATTTAAATGATAGTAATTAGTCTGGGCCAGTTCTAGCCCTTGATGGTAAGCGACATGGCTTAGAAACTTCCTCAAGAATCTGTGCATGGTTGAACAGATCTCTCCTGAAAGCTTCAAAATAAAATTAATTGCTTGTCCAATTTTTTGTCATCTTCTTTCCATTTAAGCAGACTTTTTGCAGACTTTCTCCTAATACAAAGGAACATGATTTCTTCGCTGCTGTTGCTTCTTTCTCTTCCTCTTGGCGCTGCTGATACATTGAGGATAATTCCGCTGTGGCCGTCACGGCCTGAACACTGCAGTGGAGCCAAAGGGAAATGGATCCTGTGGATATCTTGGTTATTAGGGTCATGGCTGTGATGGGAGGGCTCATTTTATTCTCACTTTAACCATCCAAGATGTTTAAAACCCTGATATACAGATACCAACCTGTGTTGACAGGGCTTTTCTCAGCTAGCAGGGACAGGACTAAGCATCCTTTCCCGGAAAGGAAGGTTTAAGCTTGATGAAACATAGGAGCATGTTCTTTTTGGACATAAACAAGGCTGACAGCAGTGCTTGAACTACTGCATCCCTTTATGAATGTTGCTAAATTAAATATGCCCTGAAAGTTTACCACCAGTTTTTGTACTGTGGCAGGAAGAGATATCAGCGCACAGTTTTCTTTTCCTCCCCCTCTTCAGGTTTCCTGTAACTCATTTGTTTAATTAAAAAAACGAATCCAAATGCAATGTCTTTGCAAAAAAAAAAAAAAAAAAAAAATACACCCTCATGCATATCTGTGTTGACAGTGATTGATTTTGTTGTCTTAACCCACCACTATCTCTTTCGCGAATAGATGTCAAAAGGCAGGGTAAGATACTAGCAGAATCTTCCCATTAATATTCTGGAGTGGTTGGCCAGACAAAAGGACCTGATTGAGCATATTATAGTAGCTCAGAACTTGGCAAGGGGAGAAAGGAAAGGAAAGTCATGCCTCTATTCGTGTAATTAGTTTTTAAAGCTCTGAAGGCTATTTGGCACTGGGGCGAGTGTGAAATATGCTGCCCTTATCGCTTTATAAAGGTTAGCTTTCAGTTCATTACTGAATCAGATACGTTGGTGATAAAACCCAAAGATGTATCATTTCCAGGTTTGCCTCTAACAAGGAAAAGCAATGTAAAAAGAGCTTCAGATCCGGTCGCGCTCGAGTTGCAGCAGAAATTCTTAGGTTTCGGTGCAGCACAAGGGGCGGCAAGGGCACTGTGCGCCGGAGGGGAACCACGTCTTCGGGGCGCTGAGAAAAGTGTGCTGGCAATTCATGGGGCAACACATTTGCCTGGAAACCCCACGTGGGTCTGAAGATCACACCACAATGCCTGCTATTCTGGTTGCAGATCTGAGATATCAACCAAACCTGTGATAGGAGGGGGATGGTGATTTCCTCCTCACTTTTTGAATCCAGCAAGCTCCTGAACACTGAACTTGGGATCAAGTTTTCAGGCTAAGGTTAATGGAGTAATAAGAAAACGCTTCTCATCATCTCCATGTGCCACATGACTTTTCCTTTCACTACTTTTGGTTTTTTAGTGAGGATAACCCTGATGGCAGGGTGCTCCAGCTGCCTCCCCCCTGCATCTCCACTTAAGGATGCTCGTCCTTGCTTACTCTCCACCAAAAGGAAGGGGGTATATTCGAGCAACATGGAGGGTTACCTCTGCAATAGTAGATCTTTCACCAAACCATTCCAAATGGCACTGGTCAGCACAGTTCACTGTCCCAGCTAATTACAGAATCACAGACTGGCAGGGCTTGCAAGGGACCTCTGGAGATCATCTAGTCCAACCCCCCAGAGCAGGTCGCGTAGGAACGTGTCCAGGAGGGTTTGGAATGTCTCCAGAGAAAGGGACTCCACCACCTCTCTGGGCAGCCTCTTCAGGGCTCTGCCACCCTCGAAGGCAAGAAGGTTTTCCTCATGTTCAGACAGAATTTCCCATATTCCAGTTTGTGCCAGTTGCCCCTTGTCATGTCAGTGGGCACCACTGAGAAGAGTCTGACCCCATTCTCTTGCCACCCGCCCTTTAGATATTGTTCAGCATTGATGAGATCCCCTCTCAGTCTTCTCCAGACTAAGCAGACCCAGGTCTCCCAGGGTCTCTTCTCTCCTCCTGGTTTAGTTGATTCTGATCTTCTGACTGTATTTCCAGTGTACAACTGGAGCCTATGTGCAGATGTGGGTCTGCCCTGGAAGTGTGTCACTGTTGGACAAGACAAACATGTCAGGCTGAAGGAAGAGAGCAGGGATAGGCTACAGAGTGTCCCTCCAGAAGGCAGGATGGTAGCAAGAAAGGTACCCTCCAGTTTTGGATATGTATTGGGACTGTGTCTTTTGCCAATTTTGGAAGATTGGCAGCAGACTTGTAGACCTTTTTTCCCTCTACTGAGACTATGAATCTGAATGTACCGTAGGTGTGAGGCATTTCCATTTGATGACAGCCTACTCCTTTATGGGAAATGGGTTTCTAGATCTCTTTTCTGGATCCTTCAGGAAAATATCCTTCATCATGAGCACAGCTGATACTAAACCCTCATGCTGTCAAGAGTCTCATCTGAGAGAGTGAGCAATTGAGTGAGCAGCAGGATCTTCAAAGGGCACCTCCATATCCCAGAAGTTTCCTTCTACCTTTGCTTATCTTGTGAAGGCAAAGAAGTTTTGGAGGATTTAGGCTGGGATTTGGGGGTTTTGAGGATTACATATATTCCGAACCTGAATCCAGGAAGAATCTCCCAGCTTTAGATTCATTAATTCTACAAATCGCATCGTCTATTGAAATGAGTGCAGCAATTCCCAGCTCTTCCGACGTACGTTTTGGATAATGTGTGTGCCCTCAGCCTGCGTAGTGGGGATGGACGGGGGAGATTCAGCTTCTCCACAAAAATTTAATAACAGCCCCTGCTGTAACAGGATTCTGTATCTCTAAATCACATCATTAGAGCTACACAATATACTCTGAGACACTTCCTTGTCCGCTGTGATAAATTGTATCATATAAACTTAACAAGACCGGAATATTCAAATAAATTTCAGCGAGAAGACGGCGTGTGATGTTACAGCCTAAAATTGTCAATTAGCGATGTCTGCTTTTTGACAGCATTGTGACCTCTCAGCAGAGATGTGGAGCTGTCGCCGGTCGCTCCCCTCCCTAATAGAGATGCAGAAATTGTTGTCGAGGCTTTGCAAATCCCCCCAAAAACCCTCAAATCTGGGTCATTTTTAGGATGGGCTGGATCTCCAGTCCTTTAAAGCCGAATAGCTCAGGTTGGCGGGGTGAATTTCTATCCGCCGCGGATCCTTTGCAGCAGCTTTTCATTAGGACGCCGGTGCCTGTTTGGATGTGCTGCCAAAAGTGACTTCGTGTGCTGAATTTTTAAATTACCTTCAGGTGCAGGATCTTTGAAACAAGTGAAACGGCATCTTTCTGTGCAGGAAGACGGCTGGGCCGGGTTTTATTGTTCTCGCGGCAGCAAATCGTTTCAGGGGGCTTCCCTTTGCAGAAAGAGCCCACGTGGGTTAGTTGTTTTGGAGCTTGCACGATTTTTTTTCATGATTGTTGAACAAATTCTGGTGCAAGATGAAGCAACAAACCGCCTTTTCTCTCTTTCTTTATAAATAAGAGCATAATAGGAATTTCTTTGAATATGTTATGAGGAAATCTGCCTGCCTGGGTAGTTTCTGTGTAGTTTTTAAGCACGGTCTCCGGGCTGCCTCCATGGCTCAAGCGCAGGAATGGAAAACAAATGAGTTATAAAAAAATTCTCTATGACATAAATGCATAGAAAAATCTACTGACCCGAAAGAAGCTGCAAAAGTGCAATGAAACTAATGCGAACAGGACCATTATAGTCTGTCCATTATGGTGTCTATCTTGAGACTGTATATGTAATATACTATACGTATTTTAAGTGCTTTATATTAGGTAGCGTATTGAGTTGTTACATGGAGAGCTTTTTACCCAGTAACTGTTTTCAGTGACATTTTCACGGATGTTCAATTTGATGTGGTTTTTCTACAACACCGTGGCAAAGCAGTAATCCTTGTTTTGCCAGCTCTTCCTACAGCATTTGCATCTTTGTCCTGTTCACACTTTAATAGATATTTTTAGGGTATTTCCATCACAGCCACAGCTCTGCCCACTGCTCTAAGCTGCGGTTGAAATTCAGTTTGCTGCTTCTACTCCACAAGCATCTGATGCTCAGGAGAAGCATCCCTTTGAGGTCTGCAGTCGAGAGGGTGTGAGGAAGGACAGGAGGTCCTCGTTGGGTCAATGTGTTCCTGGGAGGCTCCCAAGGGGATCAATGAGAATCGTAGAATCACTTCGGTTGGAAGGGACCTTTCCGATCATCAAGTGCTACCATCAGCCTAACACTGAGAAAACCACCACTAAACCATGTCCCTCAGCACCATGTGTACCCATCTTTTAAATACCTCTAGGGATGGTGACTCCACCGCTTCCCTGGGCAGCCTCTTCTGAGGCTTGACGGACCTTTCAGTGAAGAAATTTTTCCTAATATCCATTCTAAACCTCCCCTGGCGCAACTTGAGGCCATCTCCTCTTGTGCTATCTCCTGTTCCTTAGAAGAAAAGGCCAGCCTCCCCCTCTCTACAGCCTCCTTTTAGATAGTTGAAGAGACCTTGGTGTCATCCCTCCTCCTCCAGCTCCACACTCCCTCCCAGCGAGCTTTTTCCTCGGCGTTATTTGCCGATGGGATAATTGACAGTAATTTCTTGGCAGAGAAAAGGGTGAGGAGCAGCAAGTGAACGTAAAGCTGCTGCCAAGGGTACATCAGAGACCTCCTTCCTCGTTCTGCAGTATTGATGTGGACACTTGGCTGCTGCTCAGCCCTGCTCTGGCACGGGTAGAGTGCCTTAACCATAGCACAGGTCATCCTGATTTATCACCCGTGCTCTTCCCTCACGTACAAGTTTCCCGTCCTCTCATGTATAATGCTGAAATACAGATGAGGGGAAGCCTCGCCTATTGTCATCAGTCCCTCTGTTTCCAGGCAGTTGAGCTCAATAGGTTGTTTAATTTTATTACCAGCTCATCCCTCAAAAATGTCACCAGCGCTCTTGGTTGCTGGAGGAGAGGAGGGGGAAGGTGATCTGCCTGCAGAAGACTTCTTTGGGGTACCAGGACACCGTCCTCTCCCCATGCCTGCCAGTACCATGCCAAGGATGCACTGTGCATCCTAGAGAGTATCCATGAGAACAGGGTGGATCTAAAGCGGACACATTGGTGGTCACTGTGTTTGATAAGTTAAAAAAAAAAAGAGAAATTAAGGTGGTTTAACAACAGAAAACAAAACGAGGTGCTTGGTTAATCACAGAATCACATGGGGTTGGAAGGGACCTCTGGAGATCATCTAGTCCAACCCCCTGCCAGAGCAGGTCTACCTAGAGCAGGTTGCACAGGAATGTGTCCAGGTGGGTTTTGAATGTCTCCAGAGAAGGAGACTCCACCACCTCCCTGGGCAGCCTGTTCCAGGGCTCTGCCACCCTCAAAGGAAAGAAGTTCCTCCTCATGTTTAGGTGGAACTTCTTATATTCAAGTTTGTGCCCGTTTCCTCTTGTCCTGTCCCTGAGCACCACTGAAAAAAGCCTGGCCCCATCCTCCTGACACCCACCCTTTAAGTATTTATAAGCATTGATGAGATCCCCCCTCAGCCTTCTCTTCTCCAGACAAAAAGACCCAAGTCCCTCAGCCTTTCCGCGTACGGGAGATGCTCCAGGCCCCTCATCATCTTTGTAGCCCTCTGCTGTATCCTCTCCAGCAGTTCCCTGTCCTTCTGGAACTGGGGAGCCCAGAACTGGTCCCAGTGCTCCAGATGTGGCCTCACCAGGGCAGAGCAGAGGGGCAGGATGACCTCCCTTGACCTGCTGGTCACACTCTTCCTGATGCACCCCATGATGCCATTGGCCTTCTTGGCCACAAGGGCACATTGCTGGCTCATGGTCATCCTATTGTCCACCAGGACTCCCAGGTCTTTCTCCTCAGAGGTGTTCTCCAGCAGGTCGGCCCCCCAGCCTGTGCTGGTGCAGGGGGTTATTTCTCCCAAGATATAATCCAAGGATTAAGGCAGCGCAGCCGGTTTGCTCTGACGAAGTGGAGATTTAAGAGTGAACCCTGTTACGATGCACACAAATCCCGTGGGAGTCGGGACTGAAGGGCAGGGAAGCCACGTGGCACCCGCAGCAGATATCGGTGTGAGGAAGAGTGCAAGAGCTCCCACAAAGAAAGTGCTGGTCAGGGGAGAAAGGCACTTGAATTTGCTTTATTCACAGTGTGGTTGATATTCAGTATTAATCCCCATCTTGAGCGTGGGTATATGCACAGCTGAATTAATCGCAGGAGAGTGGAACATTGCCTTTTGCTACAGTTCTGTAAACACTCTATTTTGAACTACTTGGTTATGAGTTTTTCTCCCCTTCTAAAATATATCATCTCCATGGCTGGAAATTTCCATCTTTGGGCGCTCGCCATAAATTGCAGGGTCTTTTCTTGTTCTCAGAAGCTTTGGCAAAGCCCAAAGCAAACTTTGTGGGTAAGGTAGGATGGGATTTGGATTTTCAGAATCGTGGTAATTGAGACCAAGGGTACCCACTGAACCATCAAAAACTCATAAATTAAATGCAGAAGGTGGCTGTAGATCCCTTTGTATGTGCTGGCTCTGTCTCAGATACACACATACCGATAAAACTGTGACAGGTATTGGTTGAGAAACTGTACAGGAATCAAAGGTCTGAAGATGTTATTTTAATGGAGGTATTCAAAAGAGCAGAGTTAAGGCTGGATATTCAGTTGATTTGGTTTTTTTATATCCTTCCCGTTAAGTGTTTAGCCTTGCAAATTTAATAAAGACAAAGCAAAGCATGTAGTGAATGTTCTGTCAAGCAGGCACCCATTACACGAGCGAAAATTTGCTTCAGGGAGACGTTTGCTAACAGCAGGTTTAAATTGAAATTACAGGAATCCACCAGAACTTTTTACAGTCATCTTCTAAAAGGGAGTTACTTGCTGAAGGTTGTCTCTATTAAAAGGTTCTGTTTTTGCCAAGGAGTGAATTGGGGTTTCTGCAGTCAAGGATACATATTAAAGAAAACAATTAAATATATTTGCTGCCCTTTTTTTATACAAACTTCTGTTGTTTCAGAGCGAGTGGCAGAATCACATTGATCCCAACAACGTTTTAGAGCACAGCTTCCCGTAGAAGGCCTTATTTGTATTCCTCCCAGGAACAAAAATAGGAACTACGCCCTGCTTTGTATTATATAGATTTTTTCCAAGCCTGACTGAAAGCACTGTATTATTCATGTGCAGGCTATTCATCCAAAGCTGTGCCAAAACAGTTTCTCTTTGCGTGTGGGAAGGCAGAAGAGTTGTCCCTGCGATAAAACCGGATTTGTGATCGCGGTCGTGGGCAACGGCGTGGTAGTGACTTCTCGTTTAACAGCTCTCAAATTGTCGTTCTCCAAAAAAGTGCTTTTTCTGTGGCATTTTGTATTTGAAAGCCACGTTAACAAAGGTAGAAGTTCACCAAATGTTTCTTTTCTTATTCATCTGAGTGATTGCTGCGGTTGCCAGTGGGATTTGATAGGCAAGTCAACGGGAGTGATTTGGTTGGAGGGGGAGAAGCATATTTGTGAAATGTCTTCTGCTCCACAGAACAGATGAGGATACAGAGCGTGTCAAGAGGACGGGGCTGGTCTTTTTTCAATGGTGCTTGGGGATAGAACAAGAGGAAATGGGCACAAACTTGCACATAAGAAGTTCCATCTAAACATGAGGAGGAACTTCTTTACTTTGAGGGTGGCAGAGCATTGGACCAGGCTGCCAAGAGAGGTGGTGGAGTCTCCGTCTCTGGAGACATTCAAAACCCCCCTGGACACGTTCCTGTGCAACCTGCTCTGGGTGGACCTGCTTTGGCAGGGGGGTTGGACTAGATGATCTCCAGAGGTCCCTTCTAACCCCATGTGATTCTGTGATATCTGAGTGTTTGTAGGTGGGTAGAGCTAAGTGAGGTGGTTTGTGTTTGTTGTAGAAGTCAATAACATGTTTTTCTTGTATGAATGATGCTTTACCAAAGAACAAGGTGTTTAAGCCTGGCTTCGAGCTTGTCCACCCAGTTGAACCTTGTATTCACCATGTGGACTTTGGATGAGATGCTCAGCTGTCCTCACTCCCCAAAGCTTTGTAGCTTCTTCTGACTATCTATGAAATGCCCAGTCAGGGAAGGTTGTTTAGGGTTTTCCTGAAGTTCAGAAAGGGTTTAATATGTTTCCAATAGCCAGAGCGGATCAAAGCAAACCCCATCTTACAGAGAGGAGGAACATCTGAATTACTGCTGCCATAGTCCCCTGGAGTTGGAGATGTTCCTCTGTCTCAGTTCTCAGACACAGCCACAGATGAGGATTCCTCCCAAGCCATAGTATGCAGGATACAGCCTAAGGCAGCATATTTTTTATTGTCAAGGAGGAGAAAATCCTCGAAGAGATTTTTTTAATGAAGGCTATTTTTATTTTTTGCCTCTACTGAATTCAATTGAGCAATTTAAAACCATTTCAGGGCCGTTCTTTTTTTTTTTTTTTTTCCTTTTTTCTCAAGTGACAGTGAAGTCCCACAAATCTAGGGAGACGCTGGCAATAAAACTGCTTAGATAGTATATAAAATGCCACTGATGGGATTATTTTGCTGCAGCTCGTTGCAGCTATTATGCTCAGCAGCATGATTCCTCATTGTAAGTTCATAAAAGAGCTAATGACAGGAAGTGGAGATTTGCAAAGTTGAATGAAAGTGGAATGCAAATTCATAACAAAAAGAGCAACTAATGATAGGAAGAGTGCACTGAGGACCATGATAAATGTGCCGACACTTAGAGTCTTTCAATGAAATGCACTTGGTTTCAGCCAGGAGCTGTTGTAATTAGACGTAGGAGCCGTGTCCTGATTTTCTCCATCCTCTTGGTACACAAAAAGTCATGCCAGAGGAGAGCTCCTTTACAAGCAAAAGCAATGAGAGGATTTGCCATACAACTCATTCTGGGATGTAACCAAACAAGCTCTTTGCGGAGACAGGTATTGGGAAAGCTAAATCTGCATTGTAAAAGGTGGAACATGACAGGGGAGCGAGCAGTTGCACACCTTGAAAGAACTTTTTTTAGCTTTTTGGGCATAAACACGTTTGTCCTGGTCGTCATTTTTCACCAGGTGCTGTCTCCATGCAAGTAAAATAATGCACAGACTGATATTAAAAGTCCTTTGTTTCTTACTTTTTCATGATAAGCCATCAAGTTCCAGAGATTTTTTTTTATAGATGTCTGAAAAAAAGGTGAATCGGGGATTGGAGGAGCTGATTTACAAGGAAAGATTAAAAATACTACATATGCGTTGTTTATAAAGATCCCAGGGAGACATGAAAAGCACCCAGCAAGGTGTAGATGCTGGGTGGGGGGAAGAGGGGTGGGAGATGGTTGGGATGGCATTTGTAACTGTGAGGAACAAGGTGAAAATCAGAGCTTGGATACGCAGAGAGAAGGATAGAAAAAAACCTCTCTGAGATAAAGGTGTCGTTCACTGTAATAAGACCTCAAAAACTCCGCCAGACAATGTTCCTGAGACCCCTGAGACCTGGAACAGGTCTACATTGGCTGGTTTCACTTTCTCCATGGTGTAACTGGTGTCTCCTCCTCGATGTCCTGTGCTGTGCTTCTTAGGGTGGCTTTGCTTTGCATTTCAGGGCGGCTTTCGGCAAAGAGTCAGAAGTTCTCATTGGCAACCTGGGGGATAAACTCATCCCTCAACAGGAGATCCTGCGAGACGTCAGTGACCTGAAGGCCTTGGCCAACATGCACGAGAGCCTGGAATGGTTAGCAGGTCGCACCAAGGCAGCCCTCTCCAACCTCTCAGCCACCCAAAGTAAGTAGCTTCCAGAGAACCTTTGTCTTAGAAATGAAAACGAGCATAAATACGGGATTTTAGCGGGAGTGGACATTTTTGTTCTTGGTTTCAAAGTGGGTTAATGTGAGAGGGAGGTAGAAACAAAAGCAGCTCCATCTCTTTCTTCCTGGTGTGACATCTGCTCAGACTGTGGTGGGCACCAGGTGAGGGTGCCATCACTTCTAGCATAAGCTCTGAAGGACCTTTCAACACTTGAGCTTTTCAGCAGCCCCTGCTAATGACATTGCACAGGAGCAGGTATCGGTGCCGAGACAGGTTTCATTTTCTTTAAAGCATCACTAGATCACTGAATATTTAAAAATATGCATGTATTATAAATTCAGTAGAGAAATTGAAGAGGTCTTAATGAGGAATGCCCTGACGTGCGTGTCACTGGGGCACTGATGCTCAGCCTGAGAAGGCAGAAGCAACCCCTGGTGAACTGGGGTGTCAGGAGGGCAGAGCCAGGGGAGCCTGGAGACTCCTCTCCTGCTCCTGGCTGTCAAGGGTTGCCCCTACTACCTTTGTGAGATCATTTCACTTCTCCATGTTTCAGCTTTCGCTCCTTCCTCCAGGGAATAGTGGGTTTTTTAAATGTCTGGAAAGTGCTAGAGACGTGGTTAGTGTTGCTTCTCTCCTTATCGCTGTCATTGGCATGGTTTCCACGGGGTCACGTTCAGAGGAGGGTTGTGACTGTGCCCCAGAAGCAGAGCTCATCAGAAACGGGGCTTAGCTCTGCTGCTTTCCACCAGCACCTCCTCACTGCTGTTAACTTGCCAGGAGTCACCTATAGCTCAGCTGACACGGCGTTAAAGCTTTTCCTCAGACCAGGGGTTTGGGTCTCACCTCCCTACCCAGACTTTCCCAATAGCTGTCCTGTGTCACAGGTTGTCCCTGGGGAGATGGCCATCCATTTCTTAGAGCACTTCATATTGCCCTAGGTCCCTGTAATAAAATATTGGGTGTTTTACGGTTATTGAACATCCCCTGTTGTCTAGGGGTTATATTAAATGCAGCTGCCTGGGGTGTGGAAGGAGGAATCTCCAAAGTGGTGGAATTTCCATCCCTGGAGGTATTTAAAAGCTGGGCAGACATGGTGCTGAGGGACATAGGTTAGTTAGTGGTGGTTTTGTCAGTGTTAGGTTGATGGTTGGACTTGATGATCGTAAAGGTCCCTTCCAGCCATTCTATGATTCCAGACTTTGATTCTCTGAAAGTATGGCATAAAAAAGCTCACACAGCTTTGTGGGATCCCAGCACACATGGGGAGACAGGGAAGATACGCAGCTTCTCTGCAGTTTGTCCCACAAATAGGGAGCAGAGTCCTGGGGGAAGGTGCCCACAGAGGAGCAGGCCTGTGGGCAGCCAGATCTTCTGAGCTCTCCTGGGAAATTGGCCTTGAAAATCACCTCAGCCTTTTTTTCTGGGGGAAATTTTGCTGGTGCTAAATAAAGTTATAGTGTTATATCTCCATTAAAATAATTGTCCCTCGACAGCAGAGCATTGCTAGTTGACTGACAATCCTCTTCCTATGACTCTACTCTAGAGCAGGACCTTTAAACTCCTTACTGCAGCTGTCCATGATCACTTTGTTGGGATCCAGAACGATAATTAAGATTATACAATTAGCTATTAATTAAATTTTAGTCTGAAGAAGAGAAGACTGAAGGGGGATCTGATCCATGCCTATAAATACTTAAAAGGTGGTGTCAAGAAGATGGGGCCAGTCTTTTTTCAGTGGGGCCCAGTGACAGGACAAGAGGGAACAGGCACAAACTTGAATATAAGAAGTTCCATCTAAACATGAGGAGGAACTTCTTTCCCATGAGGGTGGCAGAGCCCTGGAAGAGGCTGCCCAGAGAGGTGGTGGAGTCTCCTTCTCTGGAGGCATTCCAAACCCACCTGGACACATTCCTGTGCAACCTGCTCTAGGTGGACCTGCTTTGGCAGGGGGGTTGGACTAGATGATCTCCAGAGGTCCCTTCCAACCCCATGTCATTCTCTGATTCTGTGACCCAAAATACTACAGGTAGCTTGAATATTCTGCTACAGGTTGAATATTCTACTACAGAAGGCTTGAATATACTGAACCTGTGTTTTGAGTTCTCTATACCTGAGTGACAGGAAGAATTGCTGGGCTGTCACAGCGTGTACTTTAGAAGATTATAAAAAAAAATAAAATCAAAGAAAACAAAACCTAATAGAAGATGCTATCAAAGTTCAGTAGCCAAATGTTTATTTGCAGAACTTTAGCATCTGGGAGAGTTCTTGAGGCTGAGGAGTTGTGCTCTGACAGTCAAAGTTGTTAAAAATAAAACCATCATTTATAATTTCAGTTCTTGTTGCAACTGAAATTTTTTAATAAATCAATATTTTCCAAACATAAAAGGGCATGAGCGTGACTTTCAGGCTTCTGAGAGGACGTTACATGCAGCAGTGAATAAACATAAAAGTACGAAGTGTAATATTTCACTTGGCAGCTTCCTCCTGACAATAAAAATTCATCTTCCTTTGTAATAACTTTATACCAGTGCACTAAAATGTCTGTACACAAATGCCAGGGGTATCTGAAACAAGAGGAAAGAACGAGCGGCGTTGGAAACTGATAGAGGCTGTTGACCTCATGGTTATAAATGAAACCTGGTGGAGTATATCTCATAAATGGAACATCAATAGCGCTGACTGTAATCTGTATGGGAGAAGTAAAAAGTGATGCCGTGGGGCAGAGGAGGTGGTGTAAGTCAGATGTATTTACGAATCCAGGAAAGGTACGGTGATATACAGGGGAGTGCAATCCTTTTGGGGAAGAATACAAAGAGTAAACAACAGAGGGGAAATGAGATGAGATGTCTCTTTCCATCCCACCTGGACAGGAGGAGAACAGGGATGCAAATGCGCTCGGACTCAGCTGAGGGGAGGAAAAATTAAAACTACCTATTGTTTCAGAGATTCATACAATGTTAATGCCGTAACGCTCAACTGTCACGCGAGTTTCTCTGTTCTTTTCTGTCGTGGTTTGATCATCTGAATTTCTGAGCCTCTCATTGCTGGAAGCTGCAGCATGTTAATGAGCATCAGGGGGAGGGAGGAGGGGAAATAACTGACCGAAAGCAAAGCTAAATAAAGAGGATTTTCTGCCACGCGCTGAAGCTCACCAAAATTCAGGCTCAGATTGCCGTAAGCGCGGCCAGCTTTGTCATTTCAACATCATTAACTTTAAAGAGGTGCCCCCATGAAGCCCAAGCATTCGAGTTCAGTGCCACTGGAGTCCATGTTTCGTCATACACAAGTCAACGGGCCATTAGTCACCCAGCTCTCTTTTGTGGTCACTGACTTTGGGCAGGTGTTACATTCCTTTGAGCAGCTCTGTCTTCTGCTTTATTTTTCTCCTTGGACTAGATGCTAAATTGAAGTGTCTAAGAGCCGTAATCTCATTAACTGGTAGCAGTGGTGGGGTTTTATCTTCCATGCTTTCCACATGTCGGGCCAATACCTGATGAGAACACAAGTCCTGGCCTTGGTTTGTTTCTTTTTTCTGTTCCCAGCAACTTAGGATTAAATCTCAGTCCCATTCAGGGAATCATCAAGCGCTTCGTGAGTAATTGGGACCAGAACTTTTGATGCAATGTGAGAAATACCATAATCTCCAAAAAGTTCATAATATGCTGGTGGTGACCCCATATTCCTTCCCTGTAAGACGTCAGTAGCTTTTCCAGCAAAGCTTCCTTGGCTGCAGTTGGGCAATTTATAGGCATTGGCGTAAGTGTTCAGAAACCCCAAGCTGGAGCTGGGCAAGTATGGACATGTTTTGGGAAATCCTAAAAATGGGGACTTTTTGGTTAGGCTGTCAAAAGGCCCCTTCCTAGAGATAAAAATTCAATAACCTTTTGCTGTGGATGTGCCACAATTATCACTCATTTAAAAACAGTCTTGCTAATAGAGTGTTTTATCATGCTGGGCAGTCTCTACATTCTTCATTATTTAGTGTTTGCTAAGCTGATGGCTCTTCCATAGCTCTTCCCTTATCTGCGCTCCTTCAGAATTGGATTTTATATTTTCTGAACCAGTCAGATATGACAAAGTCATTTTCTTTCTCTCTTGTCTTTTGAGGGAATACAAACTTCTTTTTAACAATACCCATTTAAGGATTAAAGTTGGAGGAAGAAGATGAATTAACCGAGGAAGTCAAGTAAATTTTCAATAGGTTATGTATGAAAATGGAAGTAGGGTTTCCTCTCCTCTTCCTCTCCTGCTCCTCTGCCTTGTCGTGTGCAGATCCAGCACACGCTCATCCTTTTCCCCTGTCGGAGCTTCAACCGTCTGAAGCCCTCTGAATATTTTACAAAGAAGGAATTATTATGCACGACGAAGAAGTTGGGGCAATCTTTACATTTTTAAGATGGTTGCGTGCTGTGTGTAGGTAGGAAGATGAAAGATTAGCCATTAGCTCAGCGAGTTGCAGCCACCCTTTTAAATTCAGCTGTTGGCGTCTCCCGTCCTCGTTCACATCCTCGTAGTCAGCAGTTAACGACTGACTGGCTTAAACGTCAAGTTTGAAATTACTTTCTCAACACAGCTCACATAAAACAGGATCATCTTTTTCTTCTGCTTTATGGGAAGTAAAGTTTTTGCGTGTGTACCATGTGTCCACGTGTGTTTATAGATCAGTAGACACCCTTGCACTCACCCAAAGGTTTTCTTAGTGTATCGTGTTTGCTTTCTGTGTGTGCATTTTTCTTATCCTTAATGAAGAATATTTTTAATACAATTTTAATACCTTAACAGTTTTATCTAGAAAAACAGGACTCCAGCAGTGGTCTCAAGAAAGACATCCCCCTCTCCTGTCATTCCTTTCTCCACAAAAAGAAAATGTCTTTAGAAAAGGATCCCAATGCTCCTTATTCAGTCAAAGTAGGAAGGTGCATCAAGGAGCCCACCCCAAGAGGAAGCGTTGGGTCAGGAGGGTGTTGACATTAAGGTGGAAATAGAAAAAAAAACCCTTGAGTGTTTTATTGTGGGCTGTTTGTTGGGGTTTTGTGGCACCCCAGGTCCAGGATTCATGCAGTTGGGTGAGCATCTTATGGTATCTGAAGGATCTGAAATGTGAAGGACTCAAAAACATACTGTTTTTTAAAACCAGACCTAAACCAGTCATTTCTTTCACAGCTGTGAAAGCTCTTGACTTTCAATACCAGCTCCTCCCTGTCTCCAAGTGGAAGTTGGAACCAGAGCAAAGATTCCATAAAAAGCAAAGATTCCAAGTCTTCGACACAAACTTGTCTTCAAATAGACTTTGGGCTGACCCTGTCTCTGCAGGGGCAGAAACTAGAAGGTGAAGTCTCAGTAACGGAGGAAAAATGAGTACATATTTGGAATTAATCTCTGCAGCTCAAACCTGCCTACCTATGGGGGAAGCACACCAGCATTAGAGGACATGCAAGGGAGACCTTCTCCGAGGGCTCACTCCTTCACTGGCTCCCCAGTTCAAGATGGACAGGGAACCACTGGAGAGAGTCCAGCGCAGGCTATGAAGATGACTAAGGGACTGGAGCATCTCTCTGCTGAGGAAAGGCTGAGAGACCTGGGGCTATGGAGAAGAGAAGACTGTGAGGGGATCTCATCAATGCTAATCGATATCTAAAGGGCAGCTGGCAAGAGGATGGGGCCAGTCTTTTTTCAGTGGTGCCCAGTGTCAGGAGAAAAAAGAGCAATGCAACAAAAAGAGGATGGTTCTTCCCTGTGAGCTGGGTCTGGTTAGGAACACCAGACAGTTTGGTCTCTTAGTGTGTTTTTAGGGTGTTATAATACGAGGAGATTTGTTTAGGGGCATTGCAGAGTGCGCAAGGACAGAGTTTGTCCCTTCTGAACTATCTTAAAGGGCATTCAGCCTCTTAATTTCTTTATCCAAGGTGCTTCCAAAGCAGGTCATTTCCTCCTGTTGAGGGGTCCTTTCACCCCAAAATCAAAGGGCAACATGTGGAAGATGCTTTCGCCGCTTTTGCTGATGGGCAGCACTTCACCCTCCAGACTTGCAGCAGTTGGGGTGAGCTATGATTTCATTCAGAAACAGGCAGGGGAATTAAAAAAAGGTTTGTGCTACAGCTTTTTACCAAATACTGCAGCTATCTCTCACTGGCTGGCTCTTACTAATGTTAACAGCAAGCATTTGCATCTCATTTTCCAGCCACGGATCTCAAAATACTTTGGAAAGGTTAATGAAGGCCATTAGAGGATCAAGACCATCCTGGACCACTTGGCTCCCGGAGGGTCAGCCTCCCCTTTTCCTTGGCTCCCCGTGCTGAAACGGGCTTTGATGGCTCATGGAAAGCATCCTGCAACACTCGAGAAAGTGATGCCTTTTAAAACTGATGGCGGAGCCCCTTCATACCACTCTGCCAGAGCAAAGGAGCGATAATTTAGAGTCACTTTAAGGCCCCTTTTCTCCTGGCAGAGTGGTGTAAAAAGGGGGCTCGGTACAAATGAAAATCAGGCCCGATGCGGTGGTAAAATTGATGCCTTTCATTTGGCAGTCAGGCCACACAGCGGTGGTGAACTCAGACGGGGCTTTGTGCTTAACCCCGCTGTTTCTAATGAACTGAATTCAGCTCTTAAATGGGGCTATATTTCTCTCAAGTTGGAGCTTATTTTTCCTTTGCTGTCACCGAACTTGTAACACATCTTGCTGTATTGATTGCTCACAGGAAACTTTTTTTTTTTTTGGTAGAGATCTATTAATAGAGAACCTTATTTAAAAGCCAGATTAAAGATGATCAACACATGCCTGACCTCATGCAGGAGAAGGATTTTGTGAATGCTGTTGCTTTGTTATTGCAAGAAGAGTAAATTTCTTTCTGAAACAGAAAAAGCTGTGATTTTTTTCCAAATGCAAACCATCTGCCATTAACTTAAAAAGATAAATCTGTAGTGCTTGTATTATTTGATGAATATCTGTTGCTTCAATATAACTTAGTCTAAATGACAGCTTTCCAGTGTAGCTTCTTAAGCTCATTTTCCAGTACTTCTTTTTTTTTTTTTTNGTCCCTTAAACACATCCAGGGATGGTGACTCAACCACCTCCCTGGGCAGCCTGTTCCAATGCCCAACCACTCTCTCTGTGAAAAATTCCTTCCTAATGTTCAGTCTAAACCTACCCTGTTGGAGCTTGGAGCCGTTCCCTCTCGTTCTGTCATTAATTACCTGTGAGAAGAGACCAGCACCAACCTCTCTACAGTGTCCTTTCAAGTAGTTGTAGAGAGTGATGAGGTCTCCCCTCAGCCTCCCCTTCCTCATACTAAACAGTCCCAGCTCCTTCAGCTGCTCTTCATATGATTTGTTTTCCAGGCCCTTCACTAGTTTCGTTACCCTTCACTAGTTTCAGTTGCTCTGAACCTTCATAATATGATCATCCGTAACGTCTTATTCCATCTCATCGCTGTGCACTCATGGTCTAAATGGAGATGAGGTGTCCCGGGGTGATCCCCTTCCACCTCTGCCTTGAAGACAGTTTGATCAGGATCGTGTTAATTCAGTTTCTCTCTACGGAGTGTTTTACAGACAAGTACAAGTTCACCCTGTCCATGCCCTGAGCTGACCACAAGTGACGTGAATATGGGTCGTCCTGGTATAAGCTCAAGATGTCAAGCCCTGCACCTGGGGAGAGTGTATTAAATTGACCTGGGAATGGCTGGTTCAAAATGCTGTTGGACATCTTCATTGAGGTCTAGTTGGTTCAGAGCTTGGAAGGAAGCCGAAAGGAAAAGGTCATCTTGGCATGTTATCTGCATTGCCGTGGCTGATATCCACACAGCTCCCCCTTGTCAATCCCACAGCTCAGCGTGTTCCTCTGCTGACACCTCTGGGATGCTGCAGAGATGACCAGTGTCGTCTCCTTGCTGCTACACACCCCACCATTGTCCACAGCAAGCTTGGGGCTGGTATTTAATCAAGGAATGAAATACCTGCCTCAACTCATGAGTTTTCCCAGGTGGGACTACCATTGAGCAAGGACATACTGTGTCCAGTTTTGGGCCCCTCACACCAAGAAAGACATTGAAGTGCTGGAGTGTGTCCAGAGAAGGGCAACGGAGTTGGAGAGGGGTCTGGAGCACAAGTCTTCTGAGGAGCGGCTGAGGGAGCTGGGGGTGTTCAGCCTGGAGAAAAGGAGACTGAGGGGAGACCTTCTCACTCTCTACAACTCCCTGAAAAGAGGGTGTAGCCAGGGGATTCCATCTCTTCTCGCAAGGAACAGGCGATGGGAGAAGAGGAAATGGCCTCAAGTTGCACCAGGGGAGGTTTAGGATGGATATTAGGAAAAATTTCTTCACTGAAAGGGTGAGAAGAGGCTGCCCACTTGGAAGCCACTTGGAAGAGGCTGCCCAGGGCAGTGGTGGAGTCACCATCCCTGGAGGTATATAAAAGCCAGGCAGACATGGTGCTGAGAGACACAGTTTAGTGGTGATTTTGTCAGTGTTGGCTAGATGGTTGGACTTGATGGTCTTTAGGTCCCTTCCAACCATAACAGTTCTATGATTTTATGACAGGAGAGCTTTGCCATCCTCAGCCACAGTAAAATGTGGACCTGTCAAATCTAAGCAAAATCATCTTGATCACAGAATCATAGAATCATACAATTGTCTAGGGTGGAAGGGACCTTTCAGATCATCGAGTCCAACCATCAACTTAATAGAAGCTACAAATGTACTTACACTTACATAAAGTTTCTACTAACAGGTTGGAGACTCCTAGCTAATACATAGAATCATAGAATTGTTCAGGCCAGAAGGGACCTCTAAAGGTCATCTAGTCCGACCTACCCGCAGTCAGCAGGGACACCCTCAACTAGACCAGGTAGCTAATGTATAGACCCATGGTTCAGTAGATACATCTTGGTTCAGTAGATACATCTTGTCGCCTGGAGTTACTCCATACTGGATGGCAAAAACTTAGTGGGTGAACAAGTGTCAGAGTGCAGAGACCTTTTAGATGACATTTGGAGAGGAAATGCTAAGTATCCATCAGTATCCTGACTTAGAGCATTTATGAGCCTTCTATCAGTAACACCAAGAGTTTTGGTAAAGCCTAAGCATTAAGAGATTTTTCTGGTTTGTTCTATAACTTTTGTGATAAGATTTCATAGCTCACATATGGGTCTGCTTTGGTGGATCCTAGGGAATGAAACCACACAGTCATCAGCCAACTAAAAGCTCTTGTTTTCTTGTCAAAGTCATCTCCTAGTGCCTTTTTTTCCCCTTGGATGTCTGCAGTGAAGCTGTTCTTACAGATTAGTGGTTGCTGCTTTCCCCATTCTTGATGCTTTACATCAAATATTTAATGGTTAGAAAATGAGACGTTGTTTTTCTGACCTGGATGCTCAGCATTTGTCATTCTTTATCCCACAGAATGGGCACACCACCATGATGCAGTCCCAGTATTGATCTGGTGCCGTGGGGTCAGCACTTAGATTACCGTCATGATTACACTAATTACTCTTGTTCCATCTTTCTTTCCTCCCACCCACCAGCCTTAAACGCAGGGGATTGTCATGTAAATAAGTGACCTAATTAGCAGTGCTTTCAAACCCTTTTACAATGAGGATCCCTCATGAGTAATACCAGCAAATCAAGGGTTTTGTGGAAATAACTCCGAAGACCCTGCTGTCCACTCCAGTTGGTTCAATGCATTAGGATCTGTTTATCTCCTCTGAAGAAAATGACTCAGTGATGTCAAAGATTAATAGCAGTAAGTCCATCTGCTTCTCCTTGGCTTGTTAGAGGTGACAGCTTACTATATTGTGGAAGGGGCAAAATCACTTCCAAAACTAGGTAACCGGACCCAAAAGTGTTGTCAACCGTTGACGTCACTAGTGAGTCACTTTGCCACGGTGCATGGGCTATAGGATGTTCTGATCTAACTAGCATTTATATTTCTATGGGAACTGGGAGAAATGACTCTTAAATAAGCAAGAATTGGGGACAAGACTGAGTCTGATGCAAAAGGTAGCTGCTGTTCCTGCTGACTTTCAGGTCATCTTTTTGCTTGTCTCCTTTCCTTTGAGTGCATTCTGTGTCTTTCCCATTCTTTAGCCTACGTTTGAAAACCCTTTGCAGTTCCCATGGATATTCAGATTCACACCTTCTTCTAGATCCTCCTGGACAAGGCTCATTCATTCTCCTTTGTCTTCCAGCACAGACCTCCCTGCTGCTTTCTCCTCTTGTTTTGCAAACCAATCTATTAAAAACAAACAGCCCCCAAAACCCTTCTATCTGTAATTGTCAACACTCAAAAAAGGATCTTTAAGGTATCTACTTAACTGTATTTCTTTTCATTACACTTTCTTCACCTTGTCCTTGCAAAGAAGAGGAATTTAGCTCTTGGGCTTGAGGTCACTGACTGATTTTAGCACTTGTGCTTCTTGCTCTTGCAGTGAGTGCAATAAACTGGGAGGTCTGAGGTCTTTTTAGAAATACATCCCTCTCAGTACATCTTCTACCCAGCCAAATTTTGCATTGATGTTGTTGGGGCATTTACTGGCAAGGTGCAGCTCAATCATAGAATCATGGAATGGTTCGGGTTGGAAAGAACCTTTAAGGGCCATCTAGTCCAACCCTCCTGCCATGAGGAGGGACATCTTCAACTAGATCAGGTTGCTCAGAGCCCCATCCAGCCTGGCCTTCAACACCTGCAGGGATGGGGCAGCCACAGCTTCTCTGGGCAACGTGTTCCAGTGTCTCACCACCCTCACCGCAAAGAATTTCTTCCCTATATCTAGTCTGACTCTCCCTTCTTTCAGTTTAAAAGCCTTCCTCCTCATCCTGTGTCTCCCCTCCCTGATCAAGAGTCCCTCCTGAGCTTTCCTGGAGCCCCTTTAGGGACTGGAAGGGGCTTGAAGGTCTCCCGGGAGCCTTCTCTTCTCCAGGCTGAACCCCCCCAACTCTCTCAGCCCGTCCTCATAGGACATCATGGAGGACCCTGAAGAAATAAAAGAAAAAGTAAATTTATGCTTGTGTTTGCAAAAGGAGTTATGTGGCATCTCAGATGGTTTGAAGCATCACCCCCTTTTCCTGGTCCAGTTGACCAGTCACTTAACAAAATGTCTTGATCTCTCAGTTTTTGGTTCAATGATGCTTTATAGGTGTCTTCATACCAATCACTGTTGTTTTTTTTTTCTTTTCTGGTTCTGAGGAAACCTTAGGTGCATGTTGGCAGCTTTTTATAGGTTTGTTGTTGGTTTTTTTTCGTATTAACCCAAGTGCATGGCCAGCACCCATCTTCCTTATTCTTTTAAACTGCGAAAAAAATAACCATTTCAATTCCCCTGGGACACATCCTAATTGTGGTGTGGACAATCTGCCATGAAGTCGGTGCATAAATGTCCATTCCCCTCTGCCTCGATTCACATCATGTGAATTTTTCTGTAATTCTCACAGGTGCCCAGCGTTCCCGCCCGATGCTCGCCAGTGAGTTAACGGCGGAGCTGGCATTCTCGGAGTCAGATACCATAGAAATGTCATTAATTTGGTGATACGTCCATTGTGTTTATTCCGAATGCTGTGAAGCATTCTGTATTAACAGTTGACCTAAAATCATCTCCATCTTTCCTAAGGACACGCTGCCTTGTGTGGAGCAGCTCGCCTTGAGGCTTTCTGTTTTCCTTCCACTCATTTTTGCTCACTCATTCCCCAATATTGACAATTTTTAAAAGGTCTTCTCCGCCTACTGAAACCAGTGACAAATGGGTAAAGAAATTAGTCGGGGGGTGATTTTTTGGCTCTGTGTAGATTGAAGGAAGTGTCTCCATTGACTTACTTCACCGGAGCTGTGATTTTGTCCTGTCTTTAATAAAAATTAGGGGAAATGCATGGCTGGTGCTTCCCACAGAGAAGGGTGGGAAACACCGAACAGGCAAAAAATACTTTCCATAATTCAAAAGCAGATAAATGGGTTTTAGTAAGCTTCCTAAATCAAGTCACTTCTGAGCTAATAGAATTCAGCCCAAGAAATAATATTTCTCAGAGGGGTAGGGAAGGGGAAAGTTACATTTTAAATTACCGAAAAAAAGAAAAATTTAACAGACGGGAGTTTTTGTAGTTGAGGAGCACTGGAACGGGAGACACTGGACTTTTCGAAGAGATCCTTCCATATCCAAGATCTTCAACTGTGATAGCTCTCCTGCTCTTAGCTGCACTTGCACAATTTTGCTTCCTTCAGTGAAAAAGCCCTGCTCTTGAGCGTTTTGTAAATGAACCAAGAGGTTTGGGGTTTTTTCAAGCCTTTTCCAGACTTGAATACAAAGTGTTTAAAGGAAAGTGTTGAACAACCAGACCTTCCAGTGGGTGGTTGTACATTGGAGGTAGAACCTACCACCGCACTATTTCCCCTGTCCCTCTAGTTCGGAGACACATTCCACCCCCCTCCCCAGCCCCAATAATCCCTTTCCCGAGGCTGCATATTTGCAAAAAGTAATGGAAAACAAACCACTTTTAGAGGAGTTATTGCCTTTTTAAAAGTGCTAATTTCCTTGCGAAATTTATGCCTGCCAGCAGAGGCAGACGAGGAGCTCTGCAGGCAGCTCTAACGAGACAATTCATTAACTAGCGAGTGTACACACGCCATAAAAAACATTAATTCACAAAATGAAAAACTAATAGAGTGTTTAGCCTGTTCTTTATCACCAGTGACAGTCTGCGCTCTCCTCATCATTAGTGTTTACTGAACTGATGGGGACTGCAGCCCGGCCCGCTTATCACCACTCATCGCAAATGAGGTCGCGATGGTTTTTTCCAGCACGGCTGCCTTGTCCCCTCTCCCCCACTGGAATTTTAACAGAGAGGCATGGAAGGAAGCTCTCAGTGCCAGCCTTCAGTTTTGTCTTGCTTTTCATAGGAAGTTTTCCTTCCTTCTCCATCCTCATTCTAATACCCTAGATTGGATATTAGGAAAAATTTCTTCACGGAAAGGGTTATCCAGCATTGGAATGGGCTACCCAGGGAAGTGGTTGAGGCACCATCCCTGGAGGTGTTCAAAAGACAGGTTGACATGGTCCTCAAGAATATGGTTTAGTGGTTCATTTTTTGTCAGAGTTAGGTTGATGGTTGGACTAGATGATCCTTAGGGTCCCTTCCAACCTAGACGATTCTATGATTCATCAGGACATCAAGGAGGTTTGCAAGGGAAAACCCCTTCCTTAAGGATCTTCCTGTATGATCCTGGTTGCCTGTACTCAAGAATGAGATTCATTAGTAGGAACCTTCTACTAATAATATTAATTGAGCTTGCTTTCTCTTTACTTTTGCCTGTGCTTTAAGTCTTGGCATAACTTTGCCCCTTCAGCTCAGGTGAGTGGTTGATCCCACTAAAAGGTGAGCTGGACCAGTGCTGACTATTTAGATAATTCCATCCTCCCATCTCTTGTTTGAAAGGTCCCAACCTCTTAAAGCATGTCCTTTCCTGGTATTTGTTTTGTTTTAACAAGAATCCCCGTTCTCACCTGTGTTTTGCTGTCGATCGATATGGTCAGCTGCGCGCTCAGCCCGTACGAGCGTGGTTAATGTTCTCCATATTTCAGAGCTTTGCAGGGACCAAGTTCAAGGACTAGGGTTGAGGCCGTTGCATGGGAGACTCGGTGCTTGGCTTAGGTAGGCGCTGAATGTTGTCACCTCTGCTCATCGCCACCCGTGCTTGTCTGTAGAGACAAGCGTCTGTAGAGACAAGCTTGTCTTGGAGTCAAGAGTTAACCTTACCCATTGTCGTGGAAGCGAAGGTCAGAGCACTGATGTGCAGTTCTCACCAGCTGCATGGGCTATCAAGCTGCCTTTTGGCTTGGAGCCCGTGTGAAGACGACAGCTGACATCAAAAATCAAAGTGTTAGGTGCTAGATACGTTGGAGGTTGAATTATTTGACCTTTAAAGGTCTCTTCCAACCCAAACCATTCTATGATTCTGTGATCTTGGGAACCTTGGGAGATGTCATTGCTCTTATTGAGTTTTTTTCCTCCCTATTTAAAGTCTGTAAAGGCAACAATTTAGGTAAAAAGGAGTGATGCAACAATATCTGCATAAATATTTTAAGTATTCCGCCATATCTAAGAGGCTCGAAGGTTCACACTTCTGAAAAGGAAGTGGGAGGATGTCAAACCCGAAATCCAGCTTTCTTTCCTGATTTCCTGTAGCTCTGAAATGAGTCTTGTGAACTTTGGTGGAATCAAAATCCAGTTCCAGATTTTATGGCTCGTTTCCAGTCCTTTTCTATAAAGCTGCAGCTCAGAGATCCCCAAACAGACCAATTTAGAGGTAGGCAGCGAGTGATCTATGCCTTAGAGCTTCAAATTATACTCCTGCAACCAGAACTTGGTCCAAGTGGCCATATGGGTTGCGTATAGTTGTTGTTGTTCATTATTTCTGGAGCACCACAGGTGTGCAGAGCACTTTGCAAGAGGATAAAAGGAGAAGGCCCCTGCTCCTCGGAGAGCTTGCACTCTAAATGAGATTGAGATGGCATCTCGAGGGCGAGAAGAGATCAAAATGGGAGGAAAAGTGTGTAACCACTAAAAGAAAAGCAGCTTGAGAGCAGGATCCTGGTATTTATTCCCACAGAGAGAAAATCATTGGAGTTTATTTGCTTTGTCTGGTGCTCTTTGGTTGTTTAGGTTTTTTTTTTAGTCTCCAGCAAGTCCTAAAGTATCTCCCAGCTCCTGCAGCTGAAGGCAGCCGGCTTTATACAACCATGTGGAGGCGATGTCCCATGGCCACTTGTGTCACCTTTCGGCGGGGCTGTGGGCATCTCAGTGACGTTCCTGTCAACCCACCAGCACCACCACAGTGACAGCTTTCCTTTACCCCTCTCTGGCCCAGATTGACAGACCGTAGCTTAACAGAAACAGAGGTGATTTTTGAATGGTGACATATTTAAAAGACTCCTGCTGGTTGGCTTCAGAAGACAGAGGTCTCCTGGCATATGTCTTCCTTCAGAGATCTCGCCAAAATAGGGCCTTGATGTTGCATCTAATGTGCACACTGTACTGCTTTACTCTTATCTCCCTTAAAAAAACCCCACGTAATCACATATCCAATTCCTCCCAACTTCACTCAACGCTTTTTCCTCTAAATACACAGATATTCTTCAGTCTTGTTGGTGTTAGAGTGGCGATTTTGTCTCCCCGTGGCACCTTGTGATGCTAAAAGCTGTAGGAACAGGAGACATGGAGAGCTTCGTGTCAGCTTGAGTGGCAGTGATGGATAAAAACAAGTTATCCAGGTTTCACACTGAGAACTAAAGCATGGAAAGAGGAGGTGGTGCATGGGGTCCCCAGAAAAGTCTCCAGCAGAGAGAAGAGTGAACCTTGAGTCTCCAAAAGCGTGTTCCAACGTATAGCCTATAGCAAATTTCCTTTTCTCTGTGTGTATTTGCAATTATTTTGGAGTTTCCTCTTCTGGAGAGGAAAGGGGTAAGAAATTAAAATGTAAAAAGCTGTGAACTGGTCCCTAACATTACCTGTGGGGCACAGTGAGCATTTCACACTGCACCTCTTTCCCAAAAAAGAGGCTTTTTTTCTTTTTTTCCCCAGCAGAGTTGTAAAATTTCTCTGTGAGCCTTTCCCCTTTCCCTTGTAAAGCGAACGTGTGTCGTGCCAGGTAAAGCCTGAGCGTGTTGGAGGTTTATTTCTCAGGTTCAGGTTGCACCAGAGTCGAGGCAGAGCCTGTAACCTTAGATTGATTTTTTTCTCCTTGCGCTATTAAGCCATTTAAATCTGTTAGCAGTCACTCTGCTCAAGCAGGGAGCGGGCAGGATGCGCTATTGTAGACCTTGATTGGTTACAGAGGTTTGTTTATGGGCAACGCGGCAGGTTTTGTTTAATATTCCAGAGGTCGAGTAATTTACGTCCATCGATTTACAAGGCACAATCTGTCAAGAGGCACCAGCGTCGCGTTGAATTGCAGAATGATTGAAATCATTGGTGACAACGAATGTCTTAAGTTTATGTTTTTTCTCTGGTTTGCTGGAATGAAACGTTCCTTCTCCTTGGAGTGAGAAATCTTGGCTGTGCTTACAGCAAGCTAGAAGAAATCCCACACAAAACCGTAACTGTTACCCAGCAGCACGGGAAGGTGACTTAAGACAAAGGAAATTCATCTGTTTAGGCTGCAAGATGATAAGGGCCAATGGAACAAGGTGTTGGCCACTGCTTACCCAACCGTTGGGTATTGTGTTGGCCAGGAGGGCTCATGTTCAGGCTGGTGTAAATGTGTTATGAAGATGGAGAAGGGGAAGAAAAAGTGGACGGCTGCTGGCCTGCTGTTTCGCTTTTCCAGCACTTCTGTTGAAGGTACCTCCTCCCTCTTTCAGCAGAGAGCTCAAAATGTGCTCTGGTGGGTTGAATGTCCATGCCATGCAGGGTCACCCGTCGCCCAAAGCACTGGCCAAACAAAGCCAACTCCAAATTACCTTTTTTTTTTCAAGGCCCCTTAATAATTTAGGCTCTGATTATTTTTTGCTGCTACAGCTTCTGTGGTTTCACGTGGCCAAGGTTGATGGAGGAAAAGTGTCTTGAGTGAGACTTAAAGAAATGGGGTTTTCTCGTTGCCTGTGAAATGGTCCTTTCTGGGTTTCCAAAGAAGGAGAAAGGAAAACTGATGGGCCCTGAAAGGCTTCCTGTGATCTCAAAAAGCAAAAGTACTCTTCAGTGTTCTCGTCGTGCACGGGAGAAATTGGTATGCATCCCCCCAGCCAGCACCAGACCCTCCTCCCCGCCGTGGGGGCTCTGAACACCCAGAAGGACTTCAGTGCTCTCGCTTTAAATAAGGAGCAGATTGTCCCCGTCTCCCTCCTCCTCTTATCTCCACTGACAAATATAATTACAGCTTCACTTAAATTGCTGTAAATGAATTCTGGAGAGTAGAAAAAATTGTGCGTGTATCTCTCCCCTGCAGAAATTAGCTGACTCTTGCGTTTCGGATGATGGGTCCATCCATCTCCACCGCTGGAGCGAGCTGGCACGATCGAACCCGAAGCTGCAGCCCCAGCGCTGCTAAAGAGAGCTGATTCCTGCAGTGAGTCCGTCTCCAGGAGAGAGACTGGTAGAAACTTCTCAAAATGTAGGATTTTGGACTAAAAATAGATGGGGTTTGTTTCCCCCATAATAAAGATGAGGTTTTCTGCTTTCTACCGTGGCCGAATGAGCACTCCTAGACCTGATCCTGCAGGATCCAAAAGTCCTGCCACCCTCCAGGGAAACAAATGTCACTTGGGGGTCTCGTAGCTGGACAAAAAGCTCTTCCAAAGCCCTTCCCAGAGTCACCTCTGAACACCCTTATCTGGAAATTAAGAGGCTGTGTACATAAGCCCATCACCCCCGCACTGATAATTTCATTTTCTCTGTGGGAGAGACCTCAGTGAGCAGAGAGGGGCTTGGGGGAGTGTTGGGAGGGGGCATCCTTGTTATTCCCATTCACCCTGGGTGGATTGTCGCTCTCATTTCCCTTCTTTATTTCTCTTTTACACTCTAGGCCAGTTAATTATTTTCAGCAGTATTTGCCAGGCTACGAATTTCTCTACCGTGATCCTTGGTTAAAAAAAAACAGAAGAACTTCATAAATATTGCTCTGATGGCGGGATTTGCTGAAGGAGGCTACTTTCAGGAGCCGTGTTTTACATGGCTTCACCCGTGCAGGCTTTTCTCTGTTGTAATTCACTGTACATTTAGATGCACAATTAGGCACTTCGCTTTTCCTTTTGTTCTCTCACACTCCTTTAATTGTACAGGAGCTTTAATTGCTCCAGCCTGTCTTGTATGTTTATCTCTGTTTCCATTTGTTTCATACAAAATATATCAGGGATTTTTATCTCCTCGTTTGGGTTTTTTTTTTTTACTTTTCAGACTAGATCTGAAGGTATGTTTAATTTCAGGACCTAATGCAAAGCTCTGCATAGGTTCCTCTTTCAAAGCAGGTCTTTGGCTGTACAAACAGCAGCAAGTGACATTTACTTAATCAGTCTCCTTCAAAATGAAAGTTTATTGTCAACAGTTCCTTGGTGATGTACAAGTCCTTTCTGTGCAGAGTTGCGTTGGTGTCTGGCTAAGTCTTTTATCGTAACCAATGTTAGTGCAAGAAAATAAAGAGGAGGAGATTGGGAAGGGTTGTTGACACGCTGGAGGGCTTTGCTGCCATACAGAGAGACCTGGACAGGCTGGAGAGTTGGGCAGAGAGGAACCTGATGAAATTCAATAAAGACAAGTGTAGGGTGCTGCACCTGGGGAGGAATAACCCCCTGCACCAGGACAGGTTGGGGACCGANGGCTACAAATCTGATGAGGGGCCTGGAGCATCT